>JACCPG010000764.1:0-44370 GCA_016069955.1 Drepana arcuata | reverse complement strand
AAGCAACTGCTCGAACCACTCGGCCACCACGGCACCGGCACTTTATTATATTATATAGTATACATGAAGAAATAAGTACATCTCTCGTACACTACTAAAGAGCTACAAGTGTAGGTACGTGCGTCTGGCTGGTCTGGACCCTGAGGTTCTGGCTGCGAAACTTGAGGTCGGGGTTTTATTTCCTGCTGAGCGCAGATATCTGTATGATGGACACGACTATGCGTAGAAATCACGGTTTGACAGTAAAATACACCCTTGAGGTCTGTACTGCCAACTATTATAAGAAACGGAACACGGTGCACGAAAATGGACCTTGGGTTAAAGTTTTTTAAAGAAAAAGATACCTGCAGTGGTCTGATAACAATTCAAACACCGTAAAGGATGGGCCGCGAATAGCAGTGGCAGACTCGTGCTACGGAGCTACGACGCTACGAGCTAGCACCCCGGCTACGGAAGTGCTACGAGCCTTACATATTTATAACCCTTCAGAAGTGTGATAATTGTATGTAGAGCTTTTCTATATGCATATAACAAAGTTGAAGGGTTTTTTTTTATGATTTTGTTCAATCACGTTAAAGCCACACGTTCAGTTGGATCTGAAATAATATTCTAGCATTTCATTTAGCAATAGCACAGAATACTTGCATAACAAAAAAAAATGCATATGGGTTAAACCTAATATATTATTATATAAGCAAATCTATTTAAAGTTATATATATATATATCTATATATGGAGCAGTTGCCTGCGACGCAAAGGTCGCAAGTTCGAATCCCGACTGTACCAATGAGTTTTTCTAAAACTTAAGTACAGTGATTAGTCACACCACGAGCTTTATGGTGAAGGAAAACATCGAGAGGAAACCTGCATACGTCTGAGAAGAAATTCAAAAGGCGTATAGTCGTGCTTGAGTAACGGCGATGGACTCGCCATCGTCACGTTGGCACCTAATATACCTCTGGCGGAAGGTGGGTGTGTGGGTATTACATATACATCTCTGCCTACCCCTTCGGGGACCCTTGTGGGAAGGAGTGAGGTTATATATTATTATTATTATCCATATAAAAAATTGCGAATACAGGACAAAAATATTTGCTTTTAAGAAGTTATAGCATTTTTGATTTTCACGCCTGATGAATGTTGGTCTTTGGTGCAGGTTGCTTGCGTCGCTCGTTGTGTACCGGTATTATATTTGAAGAGTTTTTTTTCCAAAGATTTAGGGGCGAATATTAAAGCTGGAATCTTTAATAAAAAAAACATGGTTTGTGATATTTCCCAGACTGACTTAGAAATCTGGAGAAAATAGCCTTAACAGTTTTAAGGCAGTAGTAGTTCATGGTTTAGCTGTTTGCCAAATTAACGCGAAGACATCAATGACGTCTCTGAACATTTATTGCTGTAACATTTAAAAGATAAAAGATCAGATCAATGTACTTGACCTGATCTTCTAACATACATACTGTCCGCATTCACACAGTACAATGAAAAATATTAATCATGACGTCCCGATCGTTACACCGAACACGAATGTATTTAATACTCACAATAATATATTTGAATAATTATTACGAACAACATTGTGTAGATACAAGTGACTTTCATGTTTGAATTAACACTAGTGGCTATGCAGTGGTTTGCCTTGTATATAATATAATATAAAATCCGCAGTGGCCGGTTTGTTTGAGTAGACGCCGACAACGCAAAAATTGTAGATCCGAATCCCTACATATTATCTTAATCACACCGCGAGTTCTACGGCGAAGAAAAACATTGAGAAGTTTGAGAACATGACGCCAAGTTCTTCGCGGCGTTCTTCCAGTAGAGACTGACACACCTCTTTCGCATAATCCAAATTCATCAGTCTCTTCGCACATACTCCTCGGTCTCGAGTACTTACTCTTTGACGTTCCTATTCATGTTCGATCAATTTGATCTAGGTAGTTGGAACGTGGTCTTCCTCAGTCCTCCCGTACCTGGTATATCATGCGGTCCCTCAAGGGACTATGAGAGGTAGGGCATAACGGGTTTTTCGTTCGAATTTGGAGCTGCCCGACTGGGGCGTGTCTATCACCTTATTAGAAGTCCTGCGCTATTAATAAGGTCTACAATTATGAGGTCCTTGGGGAGGGGGAGGATTGTAATATTGTGTGCAGATATGAGTTGGTCACAGGCCGCCAACACAGTATAACTCTCCGAACACAGAGAAGCAACGCGCAAGTGACACCTCAATATCGTGGGCGTAAATAGGCTACGGTAACCGCTTCCCATCAGGTGGGCCATAAGATAGTTTGCGTCCCTTCTGGTATTTAACAATAAACACAAATAAACAGACATACCTACAAGAATGTCTTATTTAAATGTGATGATAATAGATATTTACACAGCGCTGAGGACATCGCACGCGCCTCGCAAGTGATAGGAACAACAGCGACGCGACAGCAACAGCTGTGCAATCGACACACAATACGCCCGTTAGGTGGCGATACGCGTCTGTTGCTCGCGTGGGGCGGTGTTGCCATGGCGGTATACCAACCAACATGTCGCTACAAAAAGTTATTGTATTTAGAAGTTGATATCTACTCTAGCACTTATATAATAAGATTGTTTTAATGGGTACTCAAAAATTACTATAATTACTATTATACACGTTCCAACTACCTGGATCAAATAGATCGGACTCTGAAGGACGGGAACGTTAAGAGTACTCGAAACCGACGAGCATGTATGAAGAGACTGATGAATGTGGACGAAGCGAAAGAGGTATGTAAGTCTAGAGAGAACTGGCGCTCTATACTCTCTGCCAACCCCGTTAGGGACTCGGCGTGATGATATGATGATGATGATACTATTATACATAGTAAAATGAGTAGAGTAAACTTTAAATTAATTATTCAATGAAATAAAAATTGTACAAACATTCGCCAGTACACGGTTAGTTACATAATATAATGATTAAACGTACATAGTCATTGAATCGCGCGATTGGCCACATAATATTGGCATGCGATTATTTCCGTAGGTTAAGTATGCAATATCTTAAAAATACCAAAATGCAATAGTTTTGTAAACATTACATAAATAATAATAAATACCTACCTGGGATAATTCCACACAAATTGACCTAGTCCCAAATTAAGCAAAGCTTGTGTTATGGTAACTAAACAACGATATATTTACTTATATATATAGATATATACATAAAAACATAGGACATCCAAGACTAAGGCACAAATACTCGTGTTCATCACACAAATATTTGCCCTCAGCGGGATTCGAACCCGCGACCTCAAGTTTCGCAGTCAAGAACTCTAACCACTAGACCAGATGAATATAGTATACGTATATACACGTGATATGACTAACGACACAGTGCAAACGACGTCAAATGCCTTAGTAATTTAAATACAACCTTTATAAGGGCGCAACAATGTCAATGTTAGCGAGCAATATACATACATAAATAGCAATAAAAATATATATAGTAAAAAAAACAGGTACGACCAATCATCACGCCATCATCGTGTGATGATCACTGTTACGAGAGCTGATCAGCAGCGACCAGAACTCGTGAATCGCGAGTAGCTAGCTATTCTTTAGTATCTAATTATCACATTTTTAACGAATCATGTTGCGTCGGAAAAATTTGGTATTTGCGAACTGTATAATTCCATAAAAATAAAATATATATAAAATACTATAGTTTTATAATAGATAATTACATACATACATACATATCATCACGCCAAGTCCCTAACGGGGTAGGCAGAGAGTATAGAGCGCCAGTTCTCTCTAGACTTACATACCTCTTTCGCTTCGTCCACATTCATCAGTCTCTTCATACATGCTCGTCGGTTTCGAGTACTCTTAACGTTCCCGTCCTTCAGAGTCCGATCTATTTGATCCAGGTGATAGATAATTAGATAAATGTATTGTTTTTTTAACAATAGTTCGTGCGAGATCAACGAATCCAAAAGTTCAGGAATATTATTAAGGCTTCGTAGGTATACGAAACGGAAAAAAAATATCTTTCGTTCAAGCATCTTGTTCAACTAAATCCTTTCAATTGACAAGTATACTGATTTTCTGTAGTCACATTAAATTAATAAACAATAAAAAATGTTATTGATGCTGCGCCAAATGAAAACTTTCTGCTAATCTCACGGAGGTCTTATTTAATTTAGTTACATTAGGAGGCAAAGCTGCGCAATATTCATAACAACATGACTGCATGCTTTGCTTGCACATTCCTCTTTACCGTTAAAGACACACATCATGAACTGTATGTGACGAACAAACAATCAGTTCAACGAGATAACGGTGTGCCTACTTCACATAATGCACTAGAAATAAGATCTGTTATTTCTACCAGTGGGTTGTAATCGTGCCTCCGACAATTTATATTCATACATCAATGTAAGTACGTCTAATAATGATTATGCAAAACCCCGTAATGTTACACCAGTAACATCGTAGGCACTAATATCTAGGAAATTAAAAAATCATACCGATTTTATAATATCAAATCAAATCAAATCAAAATCTTTTTATTTCACATAGGCCCAGGTGGGCACTTATAAAACGTCGAAAAAGAAGCACGGTTCTGGTTGGTCGCTTCCATGGAGAAGAAGAAGAATAATAATAATATATCCCGCCTGTCACGCCTTCCAAAAAGGGGTAGCCATAGATATATTTTAGGTTATATTATAGGCTGTTATATTATATACGTAAAAATGTTTCTTTTTCAATCACGCCAGTCGAAATCCATTTCTGATCACGCTCACGCTCCCCTGCCTTGAAATTACATTGCCTGCAGAAAATAGTAATGTCAGGTGCAAAGGGATTATGAAGGGCTTAATTGGATGAAATTCGGTGCGGAGATAGATTATAAGCTGAACGAGCGCACCACATGGCCATGAGAACCAATTAAATGGCCACCACCGACCACTCACGCGCAAGCGATACTTAAAGAGATTACATCGTGAATTATTTATTGCCGTTTCAAAAAAAAAAGGTGCATATCAATATGAGACATCAACGCGTGTATACATATCCTTGTGTTCCTCACGGGTAGGCAGAGCTTCGCTACGACGCGATGATGCCAGATGAGCGATAGTTCTCTCTAGGCTTATAGACGACTAATTTCCCGGTGGGTTTTCACCAGTGTAAAACTTGATTTAATTGGTAAATTAAAAATTCTGTAATAAATCATATCCTTTATATGAATCCTGGATTTATCTATATATAAAATTAATGTTTGTGTATGTGTCCAGCCGGGACCGATTCTAATGAAATTTTCTGTGTCTTATGGAAGTCGAAAATGGTTCAGATATACAATTGGAGGTGGCGCTGCGATCGTGTATAGGAAAATTAAACTTTTCACCCAAAGCGAAGCTGGGCGGGACTGCTTATACTAGCAGTCCCGCCCAGCTTCGCTTATAACTATAAAGATTCTTATTATTACCTATTTGCATACACATTAACCCATACCCATATTTACATAAGGATATAAATATTTTCCAATGCATTTAGATTTTACAAACAATTTTAAAAGTAATTCCAATGGTAATACGTATCAAATTGATTTAAAAATCGCCCAGTAATTAATTATTTTCATATGAAGATTAGATAGCGTGTTGGAACAATGATAACAGGAAACAAATATGTACGTCTGTGTCCCGGCCGTCATTGGTCAATGGGTTCCTCGAACCATAACACTAGGCAAAGCTTCCCTCTCACTCTTCCTGATAAGAACTCTCATGCAAATTAGCAGGACACGGTGTCGACAGTCGAACAACCGTGAGACACCAGTGGATTAACATGAGTTAGAATGAAGGTTTTAGAAGGTGTTAGAACTAGAAAAATACCAATAAAATAAAAACATGAAAAAGTCTATATGAAGATATTTAAAGCCTGTTGATGAATGCATAAAGCGAAAGAAGTCTGTCAGTCTAGAGAGAACTGACACTATCTCTCTCTGTCCACACCGTGACAGACTTGGCGTGACAATGTGTATGTATGTAAACTAAACTAAACAAAAGACAAGTGAAGGCAGCTAACATCCTGTACGGATTCCTGGCAGTAAGAAAAGCAATTATCCCATGGCCAAGTGTTCTGAGAAACTGAAATCAATTCTTCGCAAAGATCAAATGACGACTTCTTGATCAGTTTATTGATTCATATTGCTTTGTGAGCAAATAGCAATCTGTGTAAATAAAAATTCGTCGTACTGTTATGGAGGCCACGTTGACTCAACGCGGGTCGTAATAATTGCAATAAAGTTATTAGGCAACTGGGATTTAGGACAGTTTTTATTGTTTCTTTACTAAATACAATATTGCCAGTCGTATAACTGGCGATTCTAGAGGTTGTAAATCAATGATATTAAACTGAGACTTTCTAATGCTTTTAGTTAGCCTGCCTCAAGTGCCACAGTCGCCTGTCTGCTAAATATGTATGCCCAGTTAGTAAAGTATACCACGTTCCAACTACCTAGATAAAATCTATTAGACACTTAACGAAGTTGAGTTGGAAACGTCAAGAGTACTAGAAACCAACGAATATGTAATAAGAGACTGATTGACTGACTGATGAATGTAAGTTTAGATAAATCTGGCGCTTCATTATCTCTGCCTACCCCGTTAGGTACTTACGCGTGATATCTGCGTGAGTTGATTATTGTACCTACTCGGTATACTGCGGTGAACATGCATCAATATAGAGCTGGTCTGATGATGGTGTCGGAAGGCGGACAGTTCAAGCATAGTAAATACTTTTTTTAAGTGTTGTACTAAAGAGGATAAAAATTACTTTAAACATAATAAATGGTAGGTTAATATTCTAGTTTAAGCCCTTCTTAACTTGGTAAAATGGTCTTGTATCATGATGTCAGCTCAAAAAAAGAAAACTAATTGACTTAGTTAACGATAAATATGTTGGGCATCATGACCGGATAGCCGGCACATAAGGTTAACAACTTATCCATTTTATTGCACTCAAGTAGGGTACTATTGTAGACCATAAACAACAGATAACTTAAATTAGGGCCATATATATCCACATTATCCATAGATAAAGGCAATTGTACGCGATAAATACAAAAGTGTAGCGAGTTTTATAAGGCAAATATCTGCTAGCTAATGATTTTATTTAAAGAGTCTTGGTGGTCGATTGGTTCGAGCAGTTGCCTGCGACACAAAGATCGCAAGCTCGAATCCTGACTGCACCAATGAGTTTTTCTGAACTTAAGTACAGTGATTACTCCCACCGCGAGCTTTACGGTGAAGGAAAACATCGATAGGAAACCTGCATACGTCTGAGAAGAAATTCAAAGGCGTATGTATGTATAGTTGTGCTTGAGTAATGAATGGGGATGTACTCGCCAGGGACCTTGGTGGGAAGGGTGAGGATATACTATATAAAACATTTGGTCGTAAGACAGGAAATGAAGATAAGAGTGTGATAAACCAAGCGATAAACTGGAATACCCGAGTATGTTAACAATACAAAAGTTGTATTGCATTTTGAAATTGAAACAAAGCCTTTTAATTTACACAAATAAACAAAGTTATGTCATCAAGAGCCTTGAATGAAATCGATTAGAGCGAGGCTTGCCAAGCGTACTGATTGACGTAAACATTACTGTGGCACATTTGTTATCAATTATTGAAAAATCCCTAGAACAGTACATACCTCACAAGAATGGATTCAAAGAACACATCATTGTGTTAATTAACCTACAAATATTATAAATATGAGGATATAATATGTATCAACATGCCGAGCCCTAATGGGGTAGGCAGAGAGTATTGAGCGCCAGTTATCCCTAGACTATAAAATAATATAATAAAATAAATAAATAAATATTTGTTCCTCACGCAAAACCTTCTTAACGGATTTGGATGGAATTTGGCATAGATAATATATCTATATATCCTCACGCCTTCCCACAAAGGTCCCCGAGGGGTGGGCAGAGGTGTTTAAGTAGTACCCACACACCCACTTTCCACCAGACATATATCTTAGGTGCCAACGTGATACATGGCGAGTCCATCGCCGTATCTCGAGCATGACTGTATCCTTACTAATATTATAAATGTGAATGTAAGTTTGTTTGTTACACTTTCACGTAAAAACTGCTCAACTGATCATCATAAAACGTTGTACACATATTCTTGGAGGTATTAGAAGTAACAAAGGATACTTTTTATTGAAAAGAAAATATTTTCACGAAAGATAAAAAGCCGTCCACGCCGACGAAGTCGCGGGCACAGCTAGTATAATATAATGCAAAAATAATTATGGGAAAACTGTACCACAAAAGCCTTTGACCATAGAAGATATAACCAAAAGCATAACAACTGATTAAAATAAAGATAATGAAAGACAAAATAAAGATAATGAATCGATGAATAAAGAAAACATTACCTTAAAAAGAGTTAAATTCGACAATAATACAACCATATTTACTCGTAACGAAACAACAACTTGGGAAATTATACATGCGCGCTAAACGAAGAAGCTTGATGCATAATCTTTCTTCGAAAATAACTCAAGCTCTAATTACCATGACCATGAAAGCAATAAAATACACTTTGGCAGCCATTATGTCTCTCAAATAAAGGAATTCCAAAAATACACCATATAATACTACATATAAATACTACTTGAACGATACTTAGAGCTTACTCGACGATTCGAGTAAACATAATCTTTGCGCTATTGCTAGCGTAGACTAAATATACATTATAATAAATACATTGCAAGGTATATTAAGTAGATCACATAGATCGAACGATCAATAATTGGATCTTGAACAGTATACGAAACCTGCGAGTATGTGTAAAGAGACTGATGATGTCGTTGAATCGAAAGAAGTGTATACTTATACACTTCTTTCAATTATTGATCGTTCAGTCAAGTAGAGTACTAGTCCTCCTACTTAGGAGGACTAGTACTCTACTTGACAGAACCTTAGCCCTTCTGATGTTAAATATTAGAATACAAAACCCTTTGTTTATCGTATGCACAGGTACATATGATTGCGCACAAACAAAGGCATTACAAACAACTGACAGGAGCATTACGTCTTTCAGATAAATCTAGTCAATATCCAAACAGTGTGTCGATTTACCTTTGCGGCAATCTGCATTTTATATATATATATATATATATCCTCACGCTTTCCCCAAGGGTCCCCGAAGGGGTAGGCAGAGGTGTATAGGTAATACCCACACACCCACTTCCGCCAGAGGTATATTAGGTGCCAACGTGACAGATGGCGAGTCCATCGCCGTTACTCAAGCACGACTATACATACGCCTTTGAATTTCTTGTCAGACGTATGCAGGTTTCCTCTCGATGTTTTCCTTCACCGTAAAGCTCTTGGTGTGACTAATCACTGTACTTAAGGTCAGAAAAACTCATTGGTATAGTCAGGATTCGAACTTGCGAACTTTGCGTCGCAGGCAACTGCTCGAACCACTCGGCCACCACGGTCAATATCCAAACAGTGTGTCGATTTACCTTCGCGGCAATCTGCATTTTCAGTGGGTACAATTCCTGCAACCTTTGGTAGATGTGGGCCGCGCTGGTCGCCAGGCGAGCCATGTCACTCTTCCTATTATTGATACTTTTATAGTTGCTCCAACGTCACTAAACCGAACCACGTGTTCGATAACACACTAATCCCTTCTGACACTCTCATCCCACGCCCTGACGTCCCAACGTTTATCACCTCGAGTTTTATATCAACTTTTACGTCCACTTCAGCTAGTGCTAATGATTATTATTATTTCGTTACACTAAAGTCTAAAATTGTTACATTTGTATTGGCAATATTTGTATCTTTAATAGCTTAATTCATTAAAACCTTTCAAATTTCTATTTATAATTTTTTGCGCGAACAATGTGTTCCCGTTGACGCGTGCGATATGCTCGCGGCGGAGTAGTCGACTGGCGCAAATTCAGTTTCACCGCTGCCGTTAAACATATATAATAGAATGCGCTCACTGATAACCTAGCGAGGCGAGCGAGGTATCACAAAACGACATTCGGTAATTGGCTCACTGGTGTCTGTTACATATTAGATAGTGACCTCCCAAGGAGACCTGATACTCGTGGGAGCGGATAACTAGGGCAAGTGTAGAATGCAACTTCACCGAGAGCATACTGTACTGTTTTCTACTTGCGAAACTTTTGTGAGTATCATATATACACTAGTCGTGCATCTAAGCTAAGCTCAATTCAATGATTTAAGTTTCGACAATAGCTTTTGGCAGGGACAAGACAATATAAAAGAAGATAGACGCAAAGGTCGCAAGTTCGAATCCCAACTGTACCAATGAGTTTTTCTAAAACTTAAGTACAGTGATTAGTCACACCACGAGCTTTACGGTGAAGGAAAACGTCGAGAGGAAGCCTGCATACGTCGGAGAAGAAATTCAAAGGCGTATGTATAGGCGTGCTTGAGTAACGGCGATGGACTCGCCATCTGTCACGTTGGCACCTAATATACCTCTGGCGGAAAGCGGGTGTGTGGGTATTACCTATACATCTCTGCCTACCCCTTCGGAGACCCTTGTGGGAAGGCGTGAGGATATATATATATATATATATATATATAATGCTACATATAAATTTAGTTCCATTTTATGAATTTGCTTGAAGATCTATGTGTATTTTTATATGTAAATAACATTACATAAAACTTGTTGTACTCTGCGCACACATCCGCATTCAATCCGACAACGCGCTCCCTTGGGTAAGGGTATAAACGGGCTATCCAATGTAAAAAGATTTTTTCAAATGGGGTCAGTAGTTCTTGAGTACACGTACTAACAAACCCTTCCTCTTTTTAGTATAAGACACCAGACATTCATACATGAAAGTCACTTGTCTCGTATGAGCTCCATCAAGGAAGAGGTATCAATGGGCTAACCCGCGCTCAGTCTGGTTTTGTCAGACTATCTGCGATCAAAATTCCATCCAACTGCTTGCATAGAGTCATACAATATAAATACATCCTCTCGTGTCTACGTGTACACGAAAGATTATGCAAGAGTCTCTATGGCTGATATATTAAATTGACAACTTCACCGAATGCGAATCCATGGCTGTCTCTCAAGCCTCGCCATGTCATCTTGTACCACACGTCATACTCGATACGATATCTTAATCCGGAAAAAGCCCGCATCACTATTGGGTGACATTTAGTTGGATCATTAATTTCCAACGCAGCGGATTTAATGGAAAGTGCACGTCATGAATTATCAGTCTGAAAAGCAATTGAAGCCGTGTCGCGATAACGTGACGAAATTAATGACGTTTTGGGATTGGAAAGGCTAGCACGTGATCGAATTAATTATGATAAGTAATAATATTTTTTTCGAGAGCCGTGGTGGCCGAGTGGTTCGAGCAGTTGCCTGCGACGCAAAGGTCGCAAGTTCGAATCCCGACTGTACCAATGAGTTTTTCTGAACTTAAGTACAGTGATTAGTCACACCACGAGCTTTACGGTGAAGGAAAACATCGAGAGGAAACCTGCATACGTCTGAGAAGAAATTCAAAAGGCGTATGTATAGTCGTGTTGAGTAACGGCGATGGACTCGCCATCTGTCACGTTGGCACCTAATATACCTCTGGCGGAAAGTGGGTGTGTGGGTATTACCTATACACCTCTGCCTACCCCTTCGGGGACCCTTGTGGGAAGGCGTGAGGATATATATATATATATATAATATTTTTTAGTCCCCAAAGGCAAATGTGTAAGACCAGTAAGATGTCAGATGGCGAGTCCATAGCCACGTTTTCGCAAATATTACTATACGTAGGAAATTGAAATTCTCCTCAAACGCATAACGTTTTCCTTCACCGTTATCATCGTAGTGTGACTATTCAGTGTATGTAAGTACAGAAAAAAATATCTTTGGTACAATCAGGGTTCGAACATAATCACTGGTCAAACAATGCCACCACGTCGGAAAACACAGCGCCGATTAATCGCGTGAGAGCAGACAGTTCACTTACGCTAAAACGAACATTTCAGATCCGGTCCGGTTTAGAACTGCGATCATTGCACTTTTTATTATGGTAACAGTTTTAACAACATCGGTCGGCTAGACACCGTTAGGTATTTTTTTTAACATCATAATTCTTTTCGTTATAGATATAACATGTCTTTAACCATATTTATCTATATACGTAACTGTCTTTGACAACTGTGTCTGACTGTTCGCCGCCCTATTTCGGTGCCAACGTGACAGATTGCAAGTCCATCGCCGTCACTCCAGCACGAGCATACATAAACTTAAAATTCTTCGCAAGCGGTTGCCCCTCGATGTTTTCCTTCACCGTATATCTCGTTGTGTGATTAAGCGGACAAAATAAGATACGAATTAGGAGATGACCGCAAATCATATTAACATCAGGACCAGTCACGATTTTTCAGGTGAGCCTGCCAGTTAACACTTGCCGGCGTACGGTGAAAATTTTTCTGTTTGCCATCTTCACGATGACCCATGGAAGTCCGATGACACCATCGATTACAATATATTACGGACACGTGACACGCACACTAGGAAAGTAGAGAAGATGGCGGGAATGGATTTTTACCCGAACGGTCGGAAGTAGCGATCGATCGTGATACCATTTCATTGTTTGTCCTTATTTAGACAATAAAGAAGATTCAGACGTTTATATTCATCAGATCACATACATATCACCACGTCGAACTAGTATTGGATAACATTTAGTTGGGTCATTAATTTCCAACGCAGCAGATTTAATGGAAAGTGCACGTCATGACGCGTTTGACATGTTTGTGATCTTTAAGAACATGTAGCCGAGAGCTTTTGATGTTTAATCGAACAATGGCGGGACCAAAAGCCCTAAGCCATGCACTAGGGTGCTAAGCACAGTGTATCCAGTATAAAGCTGTGCCGCCTGACCGTTCCGACCTCGGCTTTAGACGATGCTGGTTTGCAAGCTGTCAAGGCAAAAGCTTCATCCGCAAACATATTCATACGTAATTATATAGATGACATGGAAAAATAAACATCTTGTAACAAAGACAACACCCGTGAATAGCAACTCATCCATAAATACGAAACGATCGCTACAGAGTTGGTTTAAAGTAGATCAGATATTGATCAATTGGCACCTTACTGAAGTGCTAATACGCATTACATACATTCTACGTTATGGAGTTTGCATAATAAGTACATATATAGTATAGAGATATTCAGAGTAATTGAGAATCACGAGCGGGAGGCCATCTTGGTATAAAATGGGTTCGAGTTGAAGTTGAGAGGCAGTTATCTCGACGGTACTAATCGACTAATTGGTACAGGAAACTACTGTCAAAATGATAATATATATCCTCACGCCTTCCCACAAGGGTCCCCGAAGGTAGGCAGAGGTGTATAGGTAATACCCACACACCTACTTTCCGCCAGAGGTATATTAGGTGCCAACGTGACAGATGGCGAGTCCATCGCCGTTACTCAAGCACGACTATACATACGCCTTTTGAATTTCTTCTCAGACGTATGCAGGTTTCCTCTCGATGTTTTCCTTCACCTTAAAGCTCGTGGTGTGACTAATCACTGTACTTAAGTTCAGAAAAACTGGTTTGGAAAAATTGGTACAGTCGGGATTCGAACTTGCGGCCTTTGCGTCGCAGACAACTACTCGAACCACTCGGCCACCACGGCTGTCAAAATGAAGCTTGCAAGTTCCCACTTCAGCGATCTGCACCAATTAGTTATTCTTAAGTTTCAGTGTTTTGTCATCGTGAGCCTTCTGCCACGTCGACGTCTAAAGATATCTCCTGCAAAAAGAGGATGTTGTTAGCTCTCGTTTCGTAGGAAATATCCTCTGCGTACCCCTTCCTCCGTTTAATGAAGACGTGGAAGTAAGATAATATTCGAAATTAACAAACAAGAAAGCTTCATGTCCTCATTGCTTTTCTTGTTAACATAAAATACGAGATACAATCAAATGCATAGTAATACTTGATTAATAAAGAAAGTTAATTACTTCCCGAAAGTAGTAGCCAATTTATAAGATCCGTTCTCGCCGCAATCCACGATCTGAAATTAACCTGATATCTGATTTTAAAAAAGGCCAAGAAGAGATAGGCCGAACTGTGACATTTTCTTTTTGCAGGATATATTTGGATGCCTTTCTTTGGCACTTGACTTGTCAACTATTAAAAGTGGCGAGTCCGTCGCCAGTTCTGAAGTACATATCGACATTTTGATGGTGCTCGAAAGTTTGATCGAATGTTTCCCTGCACCGTAAAACTGGTGATGCAGTAAAATAGACCGGGATTTTAATCCGCAATTTTCTACTTGAATCTATATGATAAACAAGTACTTGGTATCTACTTTCAATGCTAAGGCTATAGTTAGCCTTAAAACCTTCTGATGTATTTGCGAATAACATTTGTAGCAAGAATTATTTATTCTGTTCATTATGGGCACGGCCGTCATCCGTATAAGGTAAACGTTTAGTTACAAGCCGCCATTCTCAAAACGACTATTTTTAGAATATGTTGGTGAAAGAAACGCAGACCGGACTTAAATTCTGGTGTTCGAAAGAGAAGTGTCTGAATGTGTTATATCGGTAAATGGGCAAATTCTAGAGCAAGCGAAGGAATTTGTATATCTTGGAAGATTGTTCTAACGAGATGAAAGAAGGATAACTACCGGTAATAAAGAGAATGGGGCCATGGGGACGTTGATGGGCAGCAAACAAGCAACATTGATCAAGCAGCTAACTAGCTGTACATAACACGATGTTGATGCCTACTTTATAAGAAAGCAGCAAATTCTAGGAATGGCAGAGGAAACTGCATAAATGCAGTTCAAATGCGACAACTGAGCAGTTAAACGCCATTAGATCGAATTCGCAAAGCGACTAACGTAAACGGCGATGTGATTTTAAGGAAAGTAGAAGTAAGAGAGAGAAAGAAAGGACATACTAAGATCGAGCATATACGCCATCTTATTAGTGTTGAGACGAAAGGAGACAGGTCTATTGGGATGATCAACCCACCAACATCTGAATCACCATTACGTGTGATTGTAAAGAAAGTTGAAGAAGAAGATAGAAAGAAAGGACATACTACGATCGAGCATATACGTCATCTTATTAGTGTTGAGACGAAAGGAGACAGGTCTATTGGGATGATCAACCCACCAACATCTGAATCACCATTACGTGTGATTGTAAAGAAAGTTGAAGAAGAAGATAGAAAGAAAGGACATACTACGATCGAGCATATACGTCATCTTATTAGTGTTGAGACGAAAGGAGACAGGTCTATTGGGATGATCAACCCACCAACATCTGAATCACCATTACGTGTGATTGTAAAGAAAGTTGAAGAAGAAGATAGAAAGAAAGGACATACTACGATCGAGCATATACGTCATCTTATTAGTGTTGAGACGAAAGGAGACAGGTCTGATGAGATGATGAACCCAACCTCTGAATCACAATTACATAAGCACTTTCGGTCAACGACAGCGGCAAACCATTGAGCGGGAACTAAAATTCCTCAAGGACAGAGTAGTGTTTACGGAAGCCACCATCTGCACGATTTGATGATTTGACTGTTTACATGATTTTAACACCGGATAACAAGAACTACAATGTAATTGCAAGGTCGCTAGGAATATATTTGGGAGAAAAATGAATCATAAAACGAATGATATTTAAAGTAAGTAACAGGCGGTTTGTTTCTCTTTTAAGTCACGTTAGCTTTACAGGATTAACACCAAACTTATTGACGTATATTAACGAACAACCAACTTTAAGCCCACCAAAACACTTGACAATAACAACACACATACATATCATCACGCCGAGTCCCTAACGGGGTAGGCAGAGAGTATAGAGCGCCAGTTCTCTCTAGACTTAGATACCTCTTTCGCTTCGTCCACATTCATCAGTCTCTTATTACATGCTCGTCGGTTTCGAGTACTCTTAACGTTCCCGTCCTTCAGAGTCCGATCTATTTGATCCAGGTAGTTGGAACGTGGCCTTCCTCTGCCTCTTCTTGCACACACTTTTGGTTTGTATATCTGTTTCAACTTTAACAGCCGTGGTGGCAGTGGTTCGAGTTACCTAAGACATAAAGATCGCAAGTTAGAATCCTGATTGTACCAGTGTGTTTTTCTGAACTTATGTACAGTTAAGTGAGTAGTAGAAGTAGTTAAGTAGAGTTAAGATTAGTCACACCACGAGCTTTATGGTGAAGGTAAACATCGGGAGGGAACCTGCATAGGTCCAGCCTGAGCGATATAAAATAATTAGTATGGGTGTCTCGAGAGGGTGTGCCTCAACGAACAATATTTTTCAGAGCCTAGAAAATAGCAAGTGCAAGCTGCCTACGTGACAAGCAGCATACTACGACAAGACCAAATCTGTACCCAAACGATTCATTGTCCTACATTGACGTCAAAGCAAGCATTAATGGTGATCAGGTGGCTGAATCACATAGGACAGCCATGGTCATGCTCACTATTATGGAGAGTGATGAAAATGATAAAAAAATGCGGTCAGTCCTTACCCAAACAATACAAACAGATGCACAATTATGTCTGATAAGTGCTCCCTGTGTCTCTAATATTGAATAAATTATTTTATTTATTCTATATACCTCTTTGAACCTTAACCTATAGCCTAATATTCTTAATAATTTATATTTTGTTTTTTTTTTGTGTCAGAGACTAATAGAAGCCTACAGAATGACCCCCGGGTCGTAAAGCCGTAATTTTAGTACAAACAAATTTTAGAAACAAAATTTTATAACAAGTCCCTACACATACATCACGCCGAGTCCCTAACGGAGTAGGCAGAAGAGTAGAGCGCATGTTCACTGTAGACTTACATACCTCTTTCGCTTCGTCCACACTCATAATTCTCTTCATATATGCTCGGCGGTTTTGAGTTCTCTTGACATACCCATCCTGAGTGTCCAATTGAATTGACTTTGAATGAATTGAATGGTAGTTTAACGTGGTCTACCTCTGCCTCTTCTTGCACACACTTTCGCTGTTACATCAATCTCTCTAGAATCATCTTTACTATATGTCCAACCAAACCAACAACTCTGATTAACGCCGCTATAAAAAGTGTTTATCTGTGTATTTTACACAAAAAAATACACGTTTTTTTTTTATTTGCATTCAAGAAACTGAAATTAAAACGTTAAGCTTTAATATTATAGTAAATCAACCCCCCAACCTTACCAAATGTAAAAAAAACCGACTTTCCTCGGAGACATTTTTCTGAGCAAACGTGTCAGATGGCGGGTCCATCGTCCTTACTAAATCACTATACGTACGCCTTTGAATTTCCTCTCAATGTTTTCCTTCACCGTGGTGTGATAAATCGTTATAGTATAGTTATCCACCTGAATACAAGGTGTATGTAGGCAATGGTCATGTCAAAGCTAAGTATGTTTCAAACGAAAGCAAGTGACATAGTTTTAAGCCGATCATAACCCTTAGTTTTAATATAGTTTAGTGCTTGTATGCAGCGATTGAGAATAAACTTTTTATCTATCTCTCTATCCATCTATCTGATAGCTGGTGTGGAATGGCATCTGGTGAATGTGGAATCTGGTGATTCCAAACTTTCGCATTCAAAGCCGATGAAACGGAATTATTCTTCCGAGACCGAGAACGTTATTTCGCTGACGTAAATAACGAAGGCGCATTCAGTTTACATTAACTCCTAAATTACATTGTATCATTACGCGGTAAAGTTTAAACGGTTTGCATTAGAGCAGACTACTATTTATTTTAGCTGGTTTTGACTCCGTGTACTTATAGGTATTTGATTTTGTTTGGGATGCAATATAATATAATATATTCTCACGCCTTCCCAAAAGGGTCCCGAAGGGGTAGGCAGAGGTGTATAGGTAATACCCATACACCCACTTTCCGCCGGAGGTATATTAGGTGCCAACGTGACAGATGGAGAGTCCATCGCCGTAACTCCGGCACTGCAATATATTATCCCATATCCCAAACTTCATCCGAAACCAGCCAACACTCACTTATCGCCGCAGTTACAGATAGTGCCATCCACGATGACGCGCCCCACTATAAATTCCTATAGTTTATAGTGTAAGTGTGCAATCTTTCGCTAATGATGGAGTATTATCGGCACACACTTTTTACATATATTTAGTCAAAGTGCGTCAATACGACATTGAATTTGAACAACAAGAGAGAGAAAAAAACATTCAAATTTGGTCCAGCCGTTTAGGAGGAGTTAATGACTAACGCACGGACACAAGAAATAAACATATACTAGTTATACAACCTCATGTGTCTTAGAATCGAACCTGCGATATTGATTTTAATAAAAATACGCGCGCCTTCTCATAAGAATCCAGGGTCAAGGGTCGACGTGTAGGTGGAGACAGCACCCTCTTTTCTTTGAGTTTGAATATATTCTCAATTCAGAGAAGCACTTACAATAAGCACATTATTTCACACAGACGAGAGCTACTCGAGCGAAACAATAGCCTCTATAAATAGCAGACATTATAATAGGAAGGAATAACGATCTACAATTATAGATGTACAAATTATTAGTCTGAGATCACGCGATGTTAAAGAGATGGAAAACGTCGAGGAAACATGCATACGTTTAAGAAGAAATTCAATGACGTGTATTTGTATGTATAGCCGTGCCAGAAAAACGACAATGGACTCGCCATCTATCATGTTGAAACCCAACTATATCTCCGGCAAACAGAGGAGATGTTACGTCATACCTCTGCACACCCCTTTGGAACTTTTCTAGCAAGCAAGCATGTGAAAATATGCCATGTAAATAGTTTCATATATTTTCTATTGTTAATCTCAATTCGGTTCTTTTTTTTTAATAATAATTTTACTTTTTTTTTTATTTATTCCATATCTTGACCAGAATTAGTTACAGTACTGATGACAATATTTGTGTCACTTGTTTAATTTGTCTAATTTGTGAATGTGAGAACATTGTAGGCTTTGTAGATTCTAAGATCGTGCTAACATTGTTATAATTATCTTGTTTTATGTATGCTTTGTATAGTAAGCAACGACCTATTGTCGGGCCTGCGTTGTTCCCCCATACTTGGGTACTATTGCTGTAACGAAAAAATATTGTTATTGTATATGCCTAATGATTTGAAAAGAGTAACCATGGAGTTTCTTGCCGGTTCTTCTCCATGGAAGCGACCAACCCGAACTATTCTTCCCTAGAGTTGATAGTGTAAGTGTGCATCCTTCCACTATTGTTTGAGTATTATCTGTACACACTGACTACCTATGAGTGCACACGCACACTACAATTAATAGAGTCGGGTCATACTCCCCGCATCGCTAGGTCACCTCGACTAGAGATTGGTGGGGCGCGTCTTCGTAGACAGTACTATGTAAATTAATGCAAGTTCTGAAGAGAAAACACGTAGCTCTAGAAAAACAAAATTTTGCAACAACATAAATAAAAGTAGAAATAACTGCAGTTTCCACAGAAGCCGCTCACCATACTGTATATATTTCTTTGATAATGTCTCTAAATTGAATTCACTAGAAATGTATTTATTTACACCGAACTAAGAAGCTTGAATATATCGCTTTGAAAACACATCGGCCATACAAATGATAGTCGTGTGTCGATCATCGAAATCTGTTTACCGCAGCGGCGTGCGTCACGACCGCGGCAACCGCCCCTGCATACTAACTGTGTCTGTAATCATTGCTCCACTGGAATGTTAACAAAGGTACGTGGCGTTGGCGTGGCGTTGTATTGTGGTGCATCCATTGCTTTGATATTTAATAGTTAATTAACAATGCAGTGGCCGTAACTAGGGCCCCACCTAAACAATTTTTTTTATAACACTTGGGTAGCAAACAAGCATGCGGTCCGCCTGATAGTAAGCGGTTACCGACGCCTATGGAAGCTTGCAACTAGGGGTATCACTCGCGCGTTGCCGACCCTCCAGGAATCTTTTCACACCCTTCTTGAAGAACTCCATGCTGAACTCTCTAGGGTAAACCTCAACGGGGAACTCATTCCACAGCCTGAGCGTTCGCGGAAGAAAACCCCTTTGGAAACGCACAGTGCGAGACCTTTGTGGTTCCAAGGTATGGGGATGAATTCCCCGTCGATGGCGAGAGGTGCGGTGGTAGAAGGTGGAAGTGGGCATCATGTCGAACAATTCTGCAGAACACTCCCCGTTATACAAGCGGTAGAACACACACAGGGAGGATTTTAAATAATCCAAGTCTCTCCTCAGACTTACATTATTTAAAATCGTTTGTTCCGTATCCGCCGTTTTCCGCATTCGACGCACTCCAAATTTGTCATAATCCAGATTCGTCGTACTACAATAGAGTCCATAATAAAATTAAAAACCAAATACAAATTGTAGCTTATTTCAATGAACAAATTAAAACTATGTTGCCACTATTAGAGTCGCATGGAATCTGGTTTCTTTATATTCTGAATTTGGAAGAAATTTTCACTAGTTCAATTTATAGTCCCCTGAGCTTGGGTTCCCCGGGGCACTACCCGTCTAGCCCACCGGTAGCTACGCCACCGAAACAATACGTCATCCGAATCATTAGGTTACATCAAAGACTACAATTTTAACATTAACAAAAGTCTACGTACTACATACATATTATCAAGCCGTTACACCTCTCCCGACTTGCAGACCTCCTTCTCAACATCCACATACATCACTCTCTTAACACACACAGTCTGGTTTCGACTAATCACGTCCAGGAAGTGACTTCATTATTGAAAAAAAACCAACGTTACAAATGCGACAAAAATATGGTGATATTAAATGTGTTTTAAACTGACATGCGACATCTATGTTGATATTATATATTTATTACAAATTTAAAAATAAAATCACCACACCTTTTGTCTACCCGTTGCCCGCCATAGTGCGCCCAAACCCTTCCCACGTGCCTTCCAAGGCATTTCGGAAATATACATAACTAGCTTGTGCCCGCGTGGAGTTTGAAACAGTAGCTTTGGAAATTTTCCTGCTAGAATCGGTTCAGCCGCTATGCCGTGAAAGAGCATCATGGAATTTTGAATTTTTCAGGGTAGCCTATGTCCTATTCCTAGGTATAAGCTATCATTTCAACTTTCAGCCGTGAAAGAACCGCAGACATCCAAACTTACAAACTTTCACATTTATAATATTAGTAAGTTAGCACGAGACACATATCAATAAAACTCAATCTCACCCTTCCATATACTTATAACAAAAAACCCTATTCATTCTATCACACAGGTCGATTGAGAGCAGTCAAATCTCAAGATAAAACATGTTTATATAAAGGACCGGATATTTCGAATCCATTTCCTTGAAAACAATTGTACCGCTTTTGAAATAGGCTTTCTATAAATTGTCATTGTTCTATACATATTGAATTTCAATTGTCTATGATTATCTACAATGAATAAAAAGCGATTAAAATTAATACGTATATAAGAATTGTATGGGCGGTGTAATTTTATAGATGACGTGTCCTTTGACTTTCTAAAAAGAGATTTCTTCAACACCCCTATTTCCTACGTGGGATCTTAGGACTCCGCGGGGGCAGAGGATGTTATGGTTTGCATGATATGTCAGACTCCTACAGACAAACCCCATACAGTTCATCAACAGCCCTGGCTGTTCAAGTCATTAATAATGGCCCCGGTATCGACCTCCTTTTTTTTTATAGATATGTCGTGTTAGAACGAACTTTGTCTCTACCCGAGGCCACGATGACAAAGGCATTGCCATAACCAATAATCTAAGCATTGTTAAATATTATACATACATACATATCATCACGCCAAGTCCCCAGCGGGGTAGGCAGAGAGTATAGAGCGCCAGTTCTCTCTAGACTTACATACCTCTTTCGCTTCGTAAACATTCATCAGTCTTTTCATACATGCTCCTCGGTTTCGAGTACTCTTAACGTTCCCGTCCTTGAGAGTCCGATCGATTTGATCCAGGTAGTTGGAACGTGGCCTTCCTCTGCCTCTTCTTGCACACACTTTTGCTTTGTATATCTGTTTCGTCAATCTTTCTTCACTCATCCTTTCTATGTGTCCAAACCAACGTAACATGCCTTTCTTCATCTTTACAATCACGCCCTCATTCACGCCAAATATTATTATTCTCGTTAAATATTATTATTCTCAATAAGTGAATTATTGTTATTCTTTTGAGGAATAAAGATTCTTTAATACCAACGTCACAAATATCCTGCAATAGACACCTGAGCAACGCGACTAACAGCTGCTACTTGCTATCAAGTCGAATAGAAAACTTCAAAATCGTTACAATGCGGAAACATCAAACAAAAAAATTATTCAAACACGAAAATAGAATCGTTCTTGGTAAATATGTGGCACAATTATTTAAAGCGAAAGCCAAACGTAGATAAACGAGTTGGGAACATTAGCAGAAATGCGAGACCATTAAGTTTCTTTGAATAACTGAATGCGGAGAGAATAAGGCCAATAATGATTCAGTTAATGGCCGTAGCATAAAATCTAGCCATTGAGGAATAATGTTGTTTCCTTACTATATTGTAAGTAGTACAATAGGAGATAGGACTATCTCGTATTGTGATGCGAACGGTCCAAAATCTCCAAATTGCTTACTTCCTAGGAAGTCAATTACTGATATCATTTTATATCATTCTCAAGGAAAGTTGAATTAACCGTTGGATTCCCATACCAACTAATATTATCAATGAGAAAGTTTGTTAGGATGTCTGTTCCTCTTTCACGCAGAAACGGAATGGCAGAATTTTAATGAAACTGTACAATAATATATCAGAATAACACATTGACTATAGATAGTGCCATACACGAAGACACGCCCCACCAAATTCTCGTCGAGGGGGTCGCGGGATACAGGGAAATAAGCCGAGCGTATGCACTCATAGGTTAATCAGTATGTACCGATAATGCTCAAACATTAGCGGAAATGCACACGTACACTATAAATTATGAAGAAGAATAGTGGGGCGCGTCTTCGTGGATGGTACTATCTATATAATTTATAAGGATATAGTGCAAATAGAATCAAATTGTACGCGGGTGATGTAATAAATAAATAATAATAAATACCAACTCCAAATTTGTAGATTATTCTTTATCATCCATTCGTCTTCTACTATTCCCATTATGGTCAAGGTTGAATCTGATGCGAGACCATCCAGTAATTTTAATAGGAATTTTAAAGTTGCATAGAACATTGCTCCTAAGGAAGCAAAGGGCCAACATTAGGAGGGTGATCACCTGCCGTGACCAACAGGTGTGCGGCCACCTGTGGCTGTGCTTCGTAACGTACTTCACAAATACTGAACAGTAGTGCTCGCATTTTGATTACCTCTAGTGATCGCCTTGACTTACTGCCGAGAAACGAGATCGACGTTAAGGTCCATAGCAGGAACAACGAGTTCGATTCGATTTGTTCTTTCAATTAAATCAGCGCCTTAGCCCAGCAACTGTGATAATATTTGAAACTCGTATGGCTTTATATTAAAACACTACCAATGTTAAGCCAACCCTCTGACGTTACGTCAACTTACATAAATGTCACACTTTCACGCTCCCTAATCTAGGACTTTCTTTATTCTTTCTTTATTCTCATTTGAAGTGTATAGTTTGTTAATTGGAGCGACACGAGCTTTACGGTGAAGGAAAACATCGAAAGGAAACTAAACTAAAACGTAAACTAAACGTAAAGTAAACTAAATTAAACTAAAACGTAGGGCACCATGTCATGTAGCCGCCATCACATTGCTGTGCCCTCAAACAGGGTGTAATTTTATCCTTAAGCATAGTATATTGTGATTTAAATGATGTCTGTGTTTTAGGTTATTTTTACATGCAATAAATATATTTGCTTTGAAGAAATACAAAGGCGTATGTATTGTCGTGCTTGAGTAACGGCGATGGAGTCGCCATCTGCCACGTTAGCACATCATCATCACAAAATCACAAACATCATCACAATTCATCACAAAAACATCTCTGGCGGAAAGTGGGTGTGTGGGTACTACCTATACACTTCTGCCTTCCCCTTAGGGTCCCCCCTTGTGGGAGGGCGTGGGGATACAATCATTACTCAGTTTGAGTATTGATGATACGCTGGTCTGGTTGACAATGCGAAAGTATCTGGAAGTGGAGTAAAAGAAGATCAAGTTCTAACTATTAAGATCGAAACGATTGGACACTCAAGGATGGGAACGTCAAGAGCACTCGAAGTCGACGAGCATGTACTAAACGACTGATGAATGCGGATGCGAAAGATTATCTCTGTTGCTATTCTATTATATTATGCTTTGCTATTATCTATGCTTAATGCGTGAGGAACTCGGCGTAATATATTAGATTAGATATAGATTTTACTTTCAAAAGGCATTAACCAACACAATTTCAGTAGTACTTAAGTTGATTAGTCACACCACGAGCTTTATGGTGAAGGAAAACATCGTGAGGAAACCTGCATACGTCTGAGAAGAAATTCAAAGGCGTCGTATGTATAGTCGTGCTTGAGTAACGGCGATGGACTCGCCATCTCGTTTGCACCTAATATACCTCTGGCGGAAAGTGGGTGTGTGGGTATTACCTATACACCTCTGCCTACCCCTTCGGGGACCCTTGTGGGAAGGCGTGAGGATATATTATTATATATTATATAATTATTTCAGTAGTACTGTACTTCTTTTCCTCCTCCTCCTCCTTCCTCCTGTATTTCTTTTGTATGGATGACTAACCTTGGATGTCTATGGTTTAAAGCCATCATAAACACGTCAGTATAGTCTAATTCTGATGGGACATGGATCTTGTCACAAGGATTTTATGGCATTTCTAAATTGGGAACCAACTCTGGATACTGTAAATCATTATCGTTACGATCTAATGTCATTCGATGTCCGTTCCTCATGAAAATTCGAAAGAAAATAAACTAATACGGTATCGAAAAATATACATATATGCTTTAGCGGAGTTCGTATGTGCGATTTTAAACCTTAGCACCTATATAAGAGAGCTGATAATAGGTCAAAAGCCTCGGAATGTAAGTGAATACCTTGTGAATACGGAATTGAATGTAATTTGGCACAGAGATGGATTGTTAGCTGTATTGAAGCATAGGATTATTGGTTCCGAAAATAAATCTAGATAAAAGTATACTAATTAAACAACTAGTTTATCATTTTACTAGTATGATAAGCAGGGCTGTCACGTGTTGACAATATAGTCTCTCCTTTATTGTGGTCAAATTTCGCTGACTTACTCAAATGGTATTGGGTTCTAGCTTACAATTACATTTAATGTATTGTGTAACAGTATTACAATGACTACACCGTTCGTCACTCAAGTTATTCATATTCTTACTCATACATCGTATTTGTCCGAAATGCTATATTTAGCTTCGACAACAAGGGCGAAGCCTATAAGGATATTACATCCAGACAACTCTCAGGCCCAACAAACTTACTTCAAGCAAGCTGTGCCCTGCGGTTTCGCCCGCGTAACAGTTATATTTTTTTATTACCTGCTCTTTTGGGTAGAAGCATGATAGTATACTTTTACGAAGATTTTTAATATGCAGGGCTGAGGAGAACTCTGCATAATAAAAATACTTTCTAATGCGAAAATATTTATTCCAATCAGATTGTTAATTCCTGATTTTCGTGCGTTCAAACGAACAAACTCTGCGTCTTCATAACATTACTTTACATTTTCATCAAACCATCCAATTTCATCAATAAGTGCGAAAGATAGTGAGTACGTTCGTTTGTTACTCAAACACGTCAGAACGACTGGAAGTTACGGAGCAAGATGAAATTAGGCAAAGAGATGTTTTAATCCAGAAAAAATCAACACGTAAAATCTAATTTAACCCGATTGTAACTAAGGGAATTAGCTAGACGTCAAAGTTGAAACGCATCTATAAAAACACGTGAGCAATAAAACAGTGAATAACTAATTAATTATTCATGCAGAGATGGTCAAACACATTCAGTAGCACATTGGTGAGACATCTTAAGAATATCCACTTGACATGAGAAAACCCGAGTACCAGGAACGCAGAAACGGCAGTAGTAAAGAATAACACATTACGAAAACGACAAGCATGTATGAAGAGACTGATGAATGTGAACGAAGCGAAAGAGGGGCGCTCTATACTCTCTGCCCCGTTAGGGACTCGGCATGATGATATGTATGTATGTAGGTATCACTTAAGAGAAAACCCGAGTACCAGGAACGCAGAAACGGCAGTAGTAAAGAATAACACATTACGAAAACGACAAGCATGTATGAAGAGACTGATGAATGTGGAGGAAGCTAAAGAGGTATGATAACTGGGGCGCTCTATACTCTCTGCCCCGTTAGGGACTCGGCATGATGATATGTATGTATGTATCACTTAAGAGAAAACCCGAGTACCAGGAACGCAGAAACGGCAGTAGTAATAGGGTGGTACGCACCGTGGTTTTGACTTGAGGCTTCCGAGCACGGAGCGACATATAGGCGCGGTCCATCGCCGCGACGGCACCATTTGTTCCACACAACATATTCACAGAGGTTGTCCACAATTAAAACGAACGAATGAATGAATGAATGAATTGAAAGAAGTTTGACATGCGGCCGCGGGCGCGCGCAGACAGGGACTAAACGTACTCGCGCGCGATTGACCCCGCGTCCCGCCTCCCGCACTATTTTCGGATCCCCCTAACCATAGGGCCGGTATTCAATGACTAATTGAATTCTATGAATGGACGTTTATGTAAATGTACAATGAAATACTCTAGCGTATTCATACAACGTTCAAATAAACTATAGCCCCGTACGATATTAAATGCGTCAATCACTACTTTATAAGTAGTTATATTATTATAAATAACGTATTAGCGTAGTGGAAACCAAAATAACTTCATAATTCAATGTAATTTCTATTAGAATAGCTTTGCATTAAATTTACAACATCCATTGTCTGAATAGACTGATGAAACTGTAGAGGAAATTGACGCTCTACTATGCCTACCCCGCGCGGAAATCGGCATGATAATGATGACATTGTTAGAATTAGATGCCAAAAACAAACAAAGTAAGACTAAGTAAAATTAACTATACGATTAACAACACTATGAGATACGTTTCTATTGACTCGATGAATGCGTCTGCGCACCTATCACTCATGAGGAAACTGGTAACGTATTCCACGTGGCTGTACCAGAAAGATGATCTGGTACAGCAACGTCCCCGATAGGGCTAGATCAAGTGGGAAGGTCGTAGGGCATTCGAAAAGTGCATTAGCATCCCAAAGTGAGTGAAATAAGGGACACTGATGCAACACGTGGAGTTGTCCATCCATAACAGACAATAACCCAAAGAATATAATAATAAAAATAATAATATATCCTCACGCCTTCCCACAAGGGTCCCCGAGGTAGGCAGAGGTGTATAGGTAATACCCACACACCCACTTTCATACATTACAAATAAGTTATACGACCGTCTGGTCTAGTGGTTAGAGCTCCTGACTGCGAAACTTGAGGTCGCAAGTTCGAATCCCGCTGAGGGCAGATATTTGTGTGATGAACACGAATATTTGTACCTTAGTCTTAGATGTCCTATGTATTTAAGTATATATATATATATCTATCTATATAAGTAAATATATCGTTGTCTAGTTACCATAACACAAGCTTTGCTTAATTTGGGACTAGGTCATATTGTGTTGAATTGTCCCAAGGTATTTATTTATTTATTTACGAATCATTCCCATTTCAATAAGAGGTATGTAAGTCTAGAGAGAACTGGCGCTCTATACTCTCTGCCTACCCCGTTAGGGACTTGGCGTGATGATATGATGATGAATCATTCCCCAATGCTTGTATCCTGATAAAAACACATATATGTATATAATATATCGTAAGTGGCAACCCTACGACATTGTATAGTATGTATGCACATTCGAAATACCTACTTAGGTGCGACATCACAGTGGCATAGGTAACTTTCACTGGCACGATAATGTGGGTGCGACGAATGCGACAGCCCTAGATAGTGTACACAACTACGCATTAGATCCGTTTATAGGTCTCTACCCACTACACCGTATCATACCATGACCGTGCTAGGAACGTGTCAGGCAAATAAATATTCTTTGTATTGAAAAGTATGACACTGTGCCCACTAGACCGTTCCGTCACCGACCAACACCGTCGCGTGCCATGCACGGCGCGTCAACAAATGTCGGCAAGAATATTTTGCCGGTGCCGACACGCTACGTGCCTGACACGCGACGTTGCCAAACCGCTGCGCGCAGGCGGCGAGTCGGCGAGCATACGGGTTGTAAACGCGTATGATGACCGTTATATAGGCGTTGTAAGCGCGTTGTCGTAACTTTTGTTGTCAGTTCAACGAGACGCGTGTAGACGTAAAATGGAGGATGAAAAATTAATAGAATGTGTACGGAAATATGAGTTTTTATATAATCTGCAACACCCGAAATATATGGATAGTGTACAATATCATTTTCAATTTTTTTCAGCAACACATTAAATTGGAACGTAGACATGCGGAAATACTGAAAAAACTTTTCTTCATCATCAACTAAGTGTCTGAATAACGTCCAATACTCTCCTTCGGTTTTTCGTTCTTTTATAGAATCGTAATCCAGTAGCGCCGAGTGTTTTTTTTATTTTCTTCTTCTTCCTCATCCAATATTAAAGCAATCATCGCCAGTTGCCTAAAAGTTAATTTTCTGATAGCCATATTTTAAAATAAAAAAATATGGTAGCACTTCAAACGTCCACGCAACACTGTTACGCATGCGAGAATGAAGCGGATTCCTATTGGTTTTGGTGGATGTTGCATACGGGCATCATACGGGGATCATACGGGTTACACACGGGTTGCATACTGGCATCCTACGGGATGTATACGGGCACAGAACGCCGTCAATCCGTTCAGTGGGCAAAGTAGACCGTATCGTGTCGCTTTTCGTGCCTGATACGCTCCTAGCACGGTCATGGTATGATACGGTGTAGTGGGTAGAGACCTTATAGCAACGTTATCGTTCTGAATTTGTGAATGATTGGATTTTAAAAGCGATCACACGTAACCATGACATATTCTGAAGCTAGTACAAATATTTATCCACACCACGAGCATTACGATGAAAGGAAACTTTAAGAGGATACGTGCACTTTTGAGAAAAAAATCAAAGTCGTACTTGATAACTGCGACAGATTCGCCATCTCGGTCACTATACGTACGCCTATAAATTTCTTCTCAGACGTATGCAGATTTCCTCTCGATGTTTTCCTTCACCGTAAGACTCGTTGTGTGACTATTCACTGTAGTTATGTTCGGAAAAACTAATTGGTACAGTCGGCGTTTAAATTTGCAATCTTTGTGTTGTAGGCAACTCGGACCACACGGCTTAAGCCGAATATTACAAAATAGTTTTTTTCTTTTTTTTTATACCACTTGGGTGACAAACAAGCATGCGGTCCGCCTGATGGTAAGCGGTTACCGCCGCCTATGGACGCTTGCAACACCAGGGGTATCACTCGCGCGTTGCCGACCCTCCAGGAATCTTTTCACACCCTTCTTGAAGAACTCCATGCTGTACTCTCCAGGGAAAACCTCAACGGGAGCTCATTCCACAGGGAGCGTTCGCGGAAGAAAACTCCTTTGGAAGCGCACAGTGCGAGACCTTTGTGGTTCCAGGGTATGGGGATGAATTCCCCGTCGATGGCGAGAGGTGCGGTGGTAGAAGGTGGAAGTGGGCATCATGTCGAACAATTCTGCTGAACACTCCCCGTTATACAAGCGGTAGAACACACACATACAATAGTTCTAGCTAATTTAAACTATGAATAGCCTGCAAAATTTCCCGAGCTCTGAGCATCGTTGGCATAGTTGTGTTGGCAACAATTTCCTCTGCGAACGACAAGCGTCCAATTAGGGTGAATTAATATAGTTTAATCGGCATCAATTAACTATTGCTCTCTAAAACTGTAACCTTACCATGAGTTCACACTGATAACTCATTTCAAATTCACGACAATACTTATACCACGTTCCAACTACCTGGATCAAATAGATCGGACTCTGAAGGACGGGAACGTTAAGAGTACTCGGAACCGACGAGCATGTATGAAGAGACTGATGAATGTGGACGAAGCGAAAGAGGTATGTTAGTCTAGAGAGAACTGGCGCTCTATACTCTCTGCCTACCCCGTTAGGGACTTGGCGTGATTATAATTATGTATGTATGACAATACTTGATTTTAGTCAGCCAGACACAATCGCGATGTGTTCTATTTAATTTCAAATTAAATAATCAGTTCGCCAGTACACGGTTAGTTACATAATATAATGTTTAAACGTACATAGTCATTGAATTGCGCGTTCGGCCACATAATATTGGCATGCGATTATTTCAGTAGGTAGTTATTTATACACATAATGGACACCTCCTAACTAACTACATACACAATGCAATATTTTAAATACAAGTTAAACGTAAGTAACTATACAATATTTTAAGTAAACATTATAATAACAATAATATATCCTCACGCCTTCCCACAAGGGTCCCCGAATTATGATAAAACTTATTATTTACTTATTAATAAAAAATACGTTTGAAAAGAAATTCAAAGGCGTAGAGTGGATGTGTAAGTACAACCTTCACCGTACTCCTCTGCCTACCTACCTCCTCCTACCCCGACGCTGTCAAGCGTTACTTATTATTATATATATTGGCTGTTCCGTCTAACTTGAGCCGTTCCGGGAACTTTTGCTACTTAACCGAACAATGGCCAGTCCAAGCCTTCCAGCCAGGAACTTTTAAGATGCTAAGCCACACAGCTCAGGGCACCCTGTGGGATACGAACCTTAGCTTAGAGCGTTTATGGATCATGAGCAAGGGAGCTGAGCTTGACTGGTTATTTTATTTATGTACATATTAAGACGCTGGGGCGGCGCTTGCAGGTCTGGAGATATTCCGGCTTATTCGCGTCGAGTCTCGCCGGCGAGGACGGAACAGTGGAGAACGGGCATCCTCAAGGAAACTGCGTACAACTCTATCACAGCCCTTCAAATGAGCGATCTATCGCCCCATCCCTTTATCAATTTCAATCATTATGTGCATTCGAGAACAACAGAAGTTTCGCCTATGTAACTTTTGCTACGGGACCCTGAAAGTAATTCATCGAATCAGCTTTGTTTATAGCAGAAATAAAAAAAACCAACGTCATAATTTATGCAGAAACCTGGCAAAATGGTAACCTTGTTTCCTGTCAACACGCCACATCTGGTTATGTAATAATGCTGCTATCATAGTATGCCATTGTTCTTAGTTAAACGCCCTAGGTTGGGTCAGTCATACATACATATCATCACGCAGAGTGCATGCATGGTACGGAGAAAGAGAGCTGCACTTCTGCCTAGAGTAACAGTCGTCTTTCGCACCATCCACATTTATCATTCTTATAATATATCCAAGGTTTGTACTCTTAGCGTTCTCATCTCATCACATAATTTGAGGTCCGATTGGTTAGTTATGAATACCCGTTGGTTAAACTTAGAGTCGTAGGGAATGGGTTTAAAAAGCTACGGTTAAAATCGCGGATTTAAATTCCGATGATATGATGAAGACGTTAAAACAACGTTTTTTTTCTTCTACAACGTATCTATAGTTTTGAAGTCCGTTTGTTATTATTATATTATAATTTTTTCTGGATATGGTTTATTATATTCATCTAATAATCTATCTCTATTTATTATATTATTATCTATCTCTGTGCCAAATTTCATGCAATTCCGTTCAGAAGTTTTTGCGTGAAGAAGAACAAACATTCTCACAATTCTTCACATTTATAATATTAGTAGGATTTTTTTTTAAATGTATAATGCGCGGCTAAGTATTCATTGGTGAATAAATTGTTTCAGTTGCGGGCAAGAGGTAGGGCCTCCTCAGAACTCGGCTCTCATATCCGGCGATTAAACGAATCACGGGGCAGTTCCCGCGCTTAGCGATTTCATGAGTAGGTAATGATGAAACATTGAATATGTAACAGAAATCTAAAAGCAAACAAATATATATAGTATACTAGCTGTGCCCGCGACTTCGTCGGCGTGGACGGCTTTTTATCTTTCGTAAAAAAATATTTTTTCTATAAAAAGTATCCTATGTCTATCTATGTCTCTCTATCTATGTATGTCTATATCTCTAATACCTCCAAGAATATGTGTACAAAGTTTCATGATGATCGGTTAAGTAGTTTTTACGTGAAAGCGTAACAAACAAACTTACATTCACATTTATAATATTAGTAAGGATACACATATCATCGCGGCGACACCCTCACCGAGGCAGGAGGAGAGAACCGGCCGTCACTAATCTAAAAAATGTCATACGCTTCTACCATATTGATGTAAGTAGGTCTGTAGAAACATTGTTGCTATTTTGGAATTGGTGGGGCAAGTCTTCGTGGATAGCACTATGTATACATATGTATTAATACGCGACGTCCAATAATTATTCCCTGGGTTGAATAAATAAATGATCTCTGATGTTGATTTGTTTCCCACATTCCTCAAGTACTCGAGAAAATTCGAGCACATAATAATTGAGGTTATTGACATTGTCACGTTAGGATGTACTGACCTTACACTTAATACTTACACAATTTACGATGCGTCAACTTAAACTGGGAGGGGAACAGTCAATTGTATTGTGCGTTGACGCCATGTTGTTTGTATGTCGAATGGTGGGTGTGGCGGGAACATGACGAACCTTATTGGTCGATGTGGGGTTTTTTTTTAATTGTATCTTGTAGCGTGAGTTCCGGAACTTTTGCTACTTAACCGGGCAATGGCAAGAGAGAGACCTAGGCCTCCAGCCAGGAACTTTAAATTGCAAAGCAATACAGCTAAGGACACCCCCTGTGGGGTACAGACTTCGTCTTAGGGCGTTTCGATTTGAGTTTCTCGTTAAGGCCTTATGGTGGTATAATGGTATAAATGGAGTCACGTGGTCGTGCTCTAAAGCTTATCCTTTGTCCATGGGACAAAGAAGGATCTGTCGAAATCATTTTGAAAATCATAGGTTATACCCACATATCGTCACATAGGGCCTGACAGATGTGTAAAATAGAGCAGTCCATCAGTTCTCTCCAGACTAACAGACTGCACTTCATCCATACTCATCCGTATATTCATACATGCCCCAGTTGCGTGTTCTTGATTCGTTAATAACAAATCGAGTGATCTGACCAAAACAAGTTGTTACAAATAATTTATCATTTAAACAAAGAGTTCGACGTTGACTTCACAATCACCCTTCGTAAAGTTCATAGTTGGGATATCTTAGCTGGGCTTTACCTTATAGTCGAGCTTTCGTCGGCTTATCAAACAACAAACAAGGAACAAAGACCAAGTTGTACATGGACATGTCATGTTCCCACGACTGGTCGCCGACCCCGGCTGAATTGACACAACGGCTATGCTCAATTGTTTCGATTGGTGCATCTTTATTAATGGAGATTAGACTACAGCTCTGTAGATTTTCGTACAGTCAGGGTTCGCTTCGTAAGTTACACAGACTACTGCATACAAAATTAGACGAACTTGATATGATAACAAAAGTCAAGTTAATTACTCTTTTGGTGAAATGCTAATGAAATCCATACATATAAATATCATCACGCCGAGTCCTTAACGGGGTAGACAAAGAGTATAGAGCGCCAGTTCTCACCAGACTTAAATACCTCTTTCGCTTCGTCCACATTCATCAGTCTCTTCATACGTGCTCGTCTGTTTCGAGTACTCTTAACGTTCCCGTCCTTGAGCGTCCGATCGATTTGCTCCAGGTAGTTGGAACGTGGTCTTTCTCTGCCTTTTATCGCACACACTTTCGCTTGGTATATCTGTTTCGTCAATCTTTCTTCACTCATCCTTTCTATGTGTCCAAACCAACGTAACATGCCTTTCTTCATCTTTACAATCACGCCCTCGTTCACGACAGTGGTTTTGCTAAACTCTTCATTGTGGATTCGATCTTAGATCGTTACTCCGCACATTTTTCGAAGAGATTGAAATCCGTTTAGAAGTTTTAGAGTTAATCGCGAACAGAAAGAAGCCGCGGGGCACTTTATTTTATAATACATTTATGTAATGAGTAGCGGTCCGTCCTGGCTTCGCAAGAGTGGACATAAGACTTTTTTATAAGATTTTTTATAAATAGCCCTTGTCACTCAGGGTGAATGTAGCTTTCCAATGGTGAAAAAATTTTTCAAATCGGTCCAGTAGTTACCTACTCAATACAAACATACTAACATACAAATCTTTCCTCTTTATAATATTAGTATAGATTGTCGATTCCAAGATAAGCATCGCACCGCCTGTAAGCATTCAACCTCGAAATTCTATCACCATAAGAAAATGCGTGCACGCGATGCAACCCTAATTAGCGTTGCGTACTGGGCATCGGCACTCGTTATTCCGTCGCAAAAATACTTCATGCGAGATTAAATCTCCCATCGGCAAATTAACTTAACGAGTTATTTTTACCTGGAAACGACCAAAAGTATTTTCTTGATCAGTCAAAGGCAGCGACAATCAAATTGTTTTATGCATATAACCATATCTCCAAAAGCTTTCCCTAGGGTCCCACAGGTCCCCTGTCTGTACATAGATGATACAAGAGAAAAAATATTATAATAATATATCTTCACGCCTTCCCACAAGGGTCCCCGAAGGGGTAGGCAGAGGTGTATAGGTAATACCCACACACCCACTTTCCGCCAGAGGTATATTAGGCGCCTTTTGAATTTCTTCTCAGACGTATGCAGGTTTCCTCACGATGTTTTCCTTCACCGTAAAGCTCGTGGTGTGACTAATCACTGTACTTAAGTTCAGAAAAACTCATTGGTACAGTCGGGATTCGAACTTGCGACCTTTGCGTCGCAGGCAACTGCTCGAACCACTCGGCCACCACGGCTCACGAAAAAATATTATTGGGACATTTATCGCTAACAGCGCCACGCATAAAATAATGATTGTTAGAATTTTTGTCTGTTTGTCTGTGGGTTTCGGATATGCTGTTTCTGTGATTAGGGCATAACCCGCTAATATCTCTTTTGATCCATCCACTTAAGTCATTTACCTGCTCACCGGTTTCAATCAAGTACTCTTGACGTTGCATTCTTAATGTTACATTTAACTCAATCTCTCTACGCTCTGCTGATCATTTTGATGTACTGATCCTTGTAACATTAACAATATTCTGAATTCATCCATCAATGGACTAGTCGTATTTTTTATTTCATCGGGAAGGAGTACCTTTCCGCGACCGCTCAGGGTGTTGAATGTAAGGCGGTACGTGTATTTGTCACCTCAGAGATATAAAATTAAAAGTGACGGAAGTAATGCTTGAATATGTGGTCTCAGGCCTCGTGACAGCGCAAGCATGCTTTTCACAGCTAATGAACTGTACCGCACGTGCGAGGGCAAAGCCCGACAAACGGTGCATGTGTCACACGCGACAAATATACAAATATCGGTGTGCAAGAGTGGGACAGGTGGGACTTAATCTAACACCTGTCTCCGATGTAAACAAGGGATTAGTGTGTGAGGCTTGGAGCAAATCTGGGGCGGATTGGGCATATGCATGGTTTGTAAACAAATATCGTAAATCTGAATAGCATAAGAGTCTGCCATCCTGATCAATGTATCTACGAGAAGACACTCGCGCGTTGCTGACTGCAGGAATCTATTCACACCCTTCTTGAACAACTCAATGCTGTACTCTCCAGGGAAACCTCAACGGGGAGCTCATTCCACAGCCTGAGCGTTAGCGGAAGGAAACTCCTTTAAAACTGCGCAGTGTTTGGTGGTTCCATACTTCCAAGGTATGGGGATGAATTCCTCGTCGATGGCGAGAGGTGCGGTAGTAGAAGGTAGAAATGGGCATCATGTCGAACAATTCACTTGTAGATAATGAAAGAGTTCCTATGTACCAGATACAAAGAAGAACTCGTTTCCTAATCTTTTCACCAGAGATATATTTAATGCCAACATAACAAGTAGCAAGTTCGAAGGCGATCCTTTTGGAAAGGTATAAAAATAAATAGATAATTTTTATTCGTATTAATACCCGTTGAAACACAACACTGTTTATGTTTATGTAATTCGCCAGTAGGTGTACATAATTATGTACTTAATAACTGGTTGCTGAAAGTCGCTGAATACCGCGTTCCAACTACGATAAGGGACAAGAACGTACTCGAACCAGGCGAACATGTATGAAGAGACTGATAAATGTAGGTGAGAAGCGAAAGCGGTCTTTAAGACTAGGGAGAACTGGTGCTCTAGTCTCTCGAAGTGGTCTCGACGTTATGATAGGTACGTGTGTATATGTAAGTGTTCGGACGTAGGCATGTTGCTTCTTGCTAAAACCACAGCTGTAAATAGCCAATGATTCACTCTGACCCGGGTTGACCTAATCCCTCGCAAAAAGTTCCATGCTGGAACCAGGCTGTTTGACAACTGAATCAGATGAAACCATACATTAGTCGAATCTTATGTAATGCATGAACTTAAGTCTTACGCAGATGACACCATGAAACAGCATTAAATTTTTATCACCACAAGATGGCGTTACGTCGCATTAAAAATTCTGCCAGTATTCGATTGATGTATTTGAACACTGTGACCATTTGACCCTCATTCATTGTAACAAATCACTAGATGGCGCTCTAACACATTCCCAAATCTTTACAGGAATCACCATGATAGTTCTTATATACACAAAATTACAAAGTAGTAAACAAGCAAAAAAAAAAGCTTTGCTTATAAGTTCACGCTCAATGCAGCCTTAACAATATGATTATTCCGAACAAGTCCAGTAGTCGCCTGCAAAGCATAGATTGCAAGTTCGAACCCCGACAGTATTGTTGTTTTTTTAAGAATAAACTCAAAAGCATATTATGTAAAGTCACGCTAGAGAAACGGCGATGGTCACGCCAATAGTCAAGTTGACATCAGAATTCATCTAAAAAGTATATTATTACACCTCTGCATACACCTTCGCCAAAGTCTCACTGTAAGACTAGATCAATGAACAACTATTAGACTCGGAAATGACCTATTTATTTCGTTTATTCATCAACAAATCATTAGTCATCATTAGTGCAAGTCCACACGAACCAGCAGTTTACAACTTAAAACGCGCTAACGACATACATACATATCATCAAGCTGAGTCCCTAACGAGGTAGGCAGAGAGAATAAAGCGCCAAGTTAGCTAGATTTACATACTCTTTCGCTTCGTCCATAATCATCAGTCTTCATAAATGCTCGTCGGTTTCGATAACTCTTGACGTTCCCATCCTTGAGTGTCCGACCGATTTGATCTAGGTAGTTGGAACGTGGTCTCCCTCAGCCTCTTCTAGCACACACTTTCGCTTTGTACATCTGTTTCGTCAATCTTCACTCATCCTTTCTAAAGTCAAAACCAACGTATCATAACTTTGTTCATATTTAGAATCACACCTTCGTTCACCGTTCGAAGTTTAGCGACTTTAGCAAATCTCTTCATTGCGATCAAAAATAAAGCTATGCGCATTAACGAACTACCTAAAAAATAAATTGAGTCCTACTTCTCCAGCAAAAAATTGTATCAATCGGTCCTCATTACGAACAATTGCTGCCATTGCCATTGCACGGAGCACGCTTGATAGTCATTTCCGTGCAGTTTTCCTGTACGCAACCTTCAATGCTAATTATGGGTTAGTGGACACTTTCTAGCATAGTAGTACCTAATCACAGGAGAAGTACCGTGAATGTGAATGGCATGGCATAACAATCACATACACCCACTTCAATTGGCATTCTCATCATTCAACGTCTTTTTAAACCACTACAGTGTCAAGCATTTATATCTTATTTTGTCTCTCGCAGCGTGAGTTCCGGGAACTTAACCTTAACCAAACAATGGAGAGACAAAGGCCTCGAGCCTACTTTTAAGGTGCAAGCAAACACAGCTAAGGGCATCCCCTGAGGGATACAAAGATCGAGTTAGAGCGTTACTTTCTAAAATTTATCTATAGAGTAAATTTTCTCTACTTCTCAAAATACATATTACAGCCGTAGTGGCTGAGTGGTTCGAGTTGCAAGTTCGAACTCCGACTGTACCAAGTAGTTTTCCTGAACTAAAGTGCAGTGATTAGTCACACCACCAGCTTTACGGTGCAATCTCCCTAAAATATTCTCTTCAGCAACACACTGTCATTATATTTGACATAACGCATGATGCAACAAAACTTACGGACGAAATCTAAACTTCCCGAATTCCAGAAATTCAGACGTGCTAATAAATGCGGGTTTAAATATAGATCACCTGAAGAATAAAACACTATGGCGAGATATTCATGCATCTCAATACGTTTTCACTTTAGTTCTACAAACAAATGGTATTCATTTATATCTTACTAGCTATGCCCCGCGGTGTCACTCGCGTAAATCTAGATTTAATTTAGTAATTAGTAATTTAGTAATAAACTAGATTAAGTATTTATTTTTATATAAGAAGTGAATGTTCATTTCTTCCATCTTCTCCGAACCCCAAAGGCAGTCCTAGTAGGTTCACAAGCACGATACCTAAGTACGATTTCGAATTTTTTCGCGATTCATCGTAAAGCTCTTTGATTAATCACTGTACTAAAGTTAAGAAAAACTCGCTATAGACTTGGTATAGTCGGAGTGCGAACTTGCAATCTTTGATTAGCAGAGTAGCAGATTAGCACTCCAGGTCTTCGGCCACCACCGCTCTAAATGTGGCTTTTGGCACATATATCTTCCCACTCGGGTTGAATAGCTAGTATCCAAATGTGTACATTTATAAAAAAAATACACGACATACCAACACATTCAACATACTACTCGTATAACAGCGACAATAGATTCGCACGCTTTATTTAATTACTCTCGTAATTACTTACGGGAAATAAATAAAAAAAATAACAACCTATGTCTAACACGTAGAATAAATATGACATACTTTGATGGCAAAACGAAATGTTTAAGCTAATAGGATCGTTTAGCACATACGTGTTAAAGTTTGTTACTGCGACATAACACCAAAATTGGAACATCTTTGGATGCTGGAAAATTATATTCTGATATTGATTTCTGAACTTAGATCGTCGAAGGAGGCCAGTTTTACGAACTAATGTAGCCAAATAACCGAAGAGTAGCCATGGAGTTTCTTGCCGGTTCTTCTCCATGGGAAACGACCAACCCGAACCGTGCACCTTTCACGACGTTTTATAATTGCCCATCAAGGCCTATTTGAAATAAAATATTTACATTTTTGAGGTGAAGCCGCGACTTTCCGAAACCAGCGAGTCATTCAGCCATGAGCCAATCATTGCGACTGACCCCGCAATGGATCGAAAAGCGCGATGTGCTAGAGGAAAATTACATCTTGCACCGTTACGAGAACAGACGACGCTGGTTCAGCTCAGACCAAGGCAGATCGCTGAGTGCCGGGAACACGCAAAACTTTCAGAACCTCACACTACGAGAGACCGGCAAAAACACAGATTTACAATGATATCGTCGATTTTCGAACAAAGATTCGGAGAGCCGTCGGAGCTTATTTTGGGCGACCATTCAAGCCAGCTGGTTATTTCGGAAGATAAGTATATTGATACGACTATTTTAGGATCGAGAGATGCATTTTACGTACGTTACCAATGCGACTGAATGGTGTTGCGATTTCACCTCGGATGCGTGAGAGCCAAAACAAAAACAATTTCGCACATTATATTGTCAGGTTGGGGGAAAATCTAGCGATGGATTTGAACAAACACAGTTGGACTTATTTTCGATTCTATTTTTAGAGCCGTGGTGGCCGAGTGGTTCGAGCAGTTGCCTGCGACGCAAAGGTCGCAAGTTCGAATCCCGACTGTACCAATGTGTTTTTCTAAACTTAAGTACAGTGATTAGTCACACCACGAGCTTTACGGTGAAGGAAAACATCGAGAGAAAACCTGCATACGTCTGAGAAGAAATTCAAAGGCGTATGTATAGTCGTGCTTGAGTAACGGCGATGGACTCGCCATCTGTCACGTTGGCACCTAATATACTTTTTTATATTACCTAATATTCTTAAGATTGCTACAAAGTAATATTGCATAGTTTTATTGTGTTGTAACGGTCAGCTCCGCCCGAACATATACAACGTTGAAAATAACGACAGGAAATTCGTGCGGTTAGCATAAATAATACTGTTTGAACTAAAGTTTTCCTCATTTAATAAAATATTAACTATAAGTAAGTATTGTTATTAAAATACCTGGAAATCCCTTGGTCGCATGAAACAATTGACTGATACATTAAATAATCCTACCAAAGGGAGGGAGGGTATATAACGGAGACTTGCTCAAGGGAAAGGGCGAATAAAATGTAATGCTAAAGGCAGTATTAAACAGAAGAATTAAAACTACAGTACACATTATACGACATGAAGAATTCTTAAATAATAACTACCAAGGACATTGAGGTACTTTTAAAGACGGTCAGAAATAGACGAGTGAAGATGATAAGGCAACATAACACGAAATGACAGCGTTTTTTAAAATATCTCAGACAAAAAAGTAGAGGAAAAGAGAGAAGAGGAAGCTTACCATACATAAGCCCCACATAATAGATTTAAAAATCATCGTCATGTCGTATATGGAAATAGAAGAGATTGTGCTGGACAGCAGTATCAGAGACCCCAGGTTAATACAAGTCCTTATTAAATCCTTCAGCTAAGAACCAAACTATAGTTAGACAGAAATTTCATAAATTAGCATAGCCCGCGCTAGCATGAAAATTTAGATTTTCAACTAAATTATTTTTACCAAAAATGTATCTCTGGCGGAAACTAGGTGTTTGGGTATTATCTAAACAGCTCTGCCTACCCCTTCGGGGGCTCTTGAGGGAAGGCGTGAAAGTACCTAGTCTTAAATATCCAATGTATTTAAGAATATATCGTTGTCCACTACAATCTTAGCTCGATTCGGGGACTAGGACAATAATTCATATGCTATCCTAAGGTCTTATTTTAATCAAAAGACTAACGACGATTTCAAACCGTTTAGAACGTAATTGAACCATTATATACCTGCGCCATCTTTGATTGCACTTGGCTCCATAGGCAATAATTTTGTTTATAATCTGCAGTGGAACAATGGAGACGGTGAGATCCACCGTACGATGCGACGAGCATTATATATCATTCAATGATTGTAGAAGAGTCTGCAGGTACAAATCCAACGGTAACTATAACCATTATTACAATGAGCGAAAGGGACAGTTTGCGAAATCCAACTGAACCAGTGAGATTTCTCAATAATATTGTAAAAAAAATATTTATCTCACAACAAGCATATTTTTTAAACCACACGGTTGGCAAACAAGCATGCGATCCTACACAGCTAAGATCGCTTGATCATTAATAGAGTACCAGCATAGTTTAATAATCATCACACGTGGCTCGCCGGGCTGTGTTACCAGTTCAATATTACTTTTATTGCCCACTTCCTTCCTAGCTCAATTAAATTAGACACTTTAATGTACGGAGACCAGTGATTTGTTTTATAGTCCGGCTTACATCCCAACGTACGCTATAAGTACATACACAAATTATCACTACATATAAAAACCAGTCCATCGCACCGTCTGTCTGTCTGTATGTTTGCGATAGACTCAAACACTAGGTATTGAACAAATTTTTATGCAGTTTTATTTAGATACATCTGTTCCATATCCGTTGGTAGAATCAAACGATTTGAATTGCAAAGTAAAAACAGTAAAAATAAAAGAATAACGTTTAGACCATTGGTTTAGACGAACACTTTGTTTAAGAAGTGTTAAAACATACCAAGAAAATCTCACTGACATTAAGTAATTATCTTACGCTACAGAAATTATTCTCATTACCTATTCTACCTTTGTGTGAACTCACGGCTTTGTGAACTTAGAGACAAGAACACAATTAATCTTTTAACTGAGGTAAGGGCGGTACCAGACAGATTTATCCGAGGTGATTAGGCAATTATCAACCTAGTGCAGTGAAGATTCCGTCATTTTTGCTTCATCAGGTCTACACAAGATTCTTCGACCCAACGAGTGGTAGCGAGTTTGCGATTGTTATTCAATCACGCCAGAACAGCTGAACGGATTTCGATGAATTTTTGTTCACTTAAACGAATAATTAACCTTACAATTTTCTGATCCTAATACTGTAATGAATGAATGTATGACACCACGTTCTACGGTGGAAGACATCGTGAACAAACCTGACTTTCATTGAGGGTTATTGAAAGACGCTACTCTCACCCAACTGACGAAAATGTAAAATTTATTTGCAGTGCACAATAACAGTGCACACACCCCGATCCCTCGCACTCTCTCGGCCCTCAAAGCACTCTTGGAGTCACCCTGATTGTGACGTGTTCGCGGATGAATTGCAATCGAGTATTGTGAGAACAATTAATGAAAGTTTTTCTATTTGTTAGTTTAAGGGGCCGTTCTAATAATTTATAATTAATAAATAAAACACCCGTGCTTGTAATACAGCATGAGAGTGAGACACGCATGGAGTTCTTCAAGAAGGGTGTGAAAAGATTCCTTCCGGGTCGACAGCGCGCGAGTGATACCCCTGGTGTTGCAAGCGTCCATAGGCGGCGGTAACCGCTTACCATCAGGCGGACCGCATGCTTGTTTGTCACCCATGTGGTATGAAAAAAATTTTAAGAGACTCTAATGGGTGTGAAGATAACCCAAAAATAACGAGTCGTGTGCGCCTTTCAAATCATCTACGACTTCTTATTAATATCACATCAATTAAAACACGTGGCATGATAAAAAAAAATGTCTATACATAGCCGGGGAATTACTTAACAATGAGTTAAGGTGCGTATTTTTCGTACATACAAGGAAAATATTAACCGTTGGTAGCTGAATTAATAGCCTTAATTCGAAGCGAAATTAAATTAGCCAGCCCGCTCGGCGTTCTGAATGGCCAGTCAATAATTGATCTCAAGCATTTGACACATGATGTCAATAGACATTATTGTCGTCAATATCTATCTTATTCGACCTTCCATTGTTCTTAATTCAATGATATTTATATACTTTTATTAATCATTAATGAATTGTTCTAATCATTAATACAATCATCAATTATTATTGTCACATGTTATTCGTTTCTTATAGCAAGTCGAAAATAACGCATGTTTTTTTAAAAAGAGTAAGGCAAAGGTTACAGGTTATTTGAGAGGAGAAGTAATTCGAATTCAATGAGACGACTTTAAATCCGCCTTCTGTCCTATCGCTAGAAACTTCGTCGAAAGACTAAATACGTGTAATAATAAAGAACGAGACAAAATATTTATTAAAACTACCAAATAATAAAAATGTTATATAAAAAAATGAAAAAGCCCCTTATTAACTGCAAGTTAAGACTCACCAATAAATTGTCCACGGAGTTATATCCGCATATCACATATCCCATCACCCGGTTAGCCATGGTTTCATCACCACTTCACATCACTATTCACCGTTCACTTAACATACGACTACGATCCTTACAACTAAAGATATACGCTTCAACATCGATTGCATTAAAACAGGCAATGGACTTAAATGTGGACAAATAATTAGTTCACTGAAATTCCAACTCGGTACTTTAGGAGATAAAGTCTAAATTGTTGTGGCAATTAAGCAGCGCTACAAACGTCAGCGTACGCCGGTGTTTGAGTGATAACTGATTACTTACACAGATCGCGTTACGGGATGGTAGTAACGTTGTATAACTCATTGGTCGTCTAACGCTCGACTCCTCACAGAGCTAAGTGGAGCAGTAATATAATTATGTACGAGGAATGTGCGATAGAACTGATAATACGACAGCAGAATTGGGTTTATTATTTCAATAGTCTAGTGGCTTACGTTGCCGGGGCGACCGGGTTTCCTCAAATAGGTTGCGAGAATTGTAACCTCATTGTGAATCGTACAGCGGTACTAACTTCTCCATATATTTCCAACATGTTACAACAATAGATAAACTGAAGGTGCATTTAAGGCAGTTACTAAGCAGATTACATTAGGCTATGCCAGAATGTTATTTTTAATTCTTAATTCACCAATTTCAAAATCGGAACGAAATCATCGTCCTCCAATTTTTCTTTTGATGAGAAACATCTTTAGCCGCACGTAAAGCCGTTTGCTGGCTGTATGCATATATATATACTTATATAT
>JACCPG010000763.1:3108-31753 GCA_016069955.1 Drepana arcuata | reverse complement strand
ACGAAGCGGTAAAATGCAGTAAATAAATGTTAATTAATACCAAAGCGAACAATAACAAAACGTTACCAATTTTCAGCAGATTTTTATTTATTTATTTTTTTATTTATTCACCCAGTTTTGTCCAATTGTGCGTATGTGTTGTTGTGTGTAGCACGATGTATATATATGTGTGTGTAAAAAATGCAAAAAAAAATAGTTAAAAAATATATTTTATATTTTTTTTTATACTTAAATAATTTTCAGGCCTACTTACATTCGTTTAGTCCTTGGTTTTATTTATAACAAAAGGAAAAACAATTAAAATTTCAAAAAGATGCCAGTGTCCTGATCTGACTTAGAGATTTTTGTGGACAATAAAAAAAAATTGTAAACACACTGATAAACCAAGTACCTCACTCCTAGTATCCGAGTGAAATGTCAAGGTAGGGCAGCAGCAAAAAAAAACAAACGAAGCTATTTTTTTGAGTCCAAAAAAATCACAATTATACTTATAATCACTAAAAACACACAACACCTTTGGGCAAATTTTACCGTGAAAGAAAAAATATGGTAACGAAGCATGCATCGCTGTTAGCGAATTTTTTGGACCCACGGGCAAAAGCGAAAAAAATAATGTTAGTATGACTAATTTCGAACTCTGCACGGATAAAAGCCTCACACATACAAAAGAAAACGAAATCAGATGATATTGATTTTTTGTTCAAAAAGTGCATGGTATATAGATGCAGAATAATACTTACTTCCAAGATATTTTTTTTTTAATTTTACGTAAAATTGACCCAAAGGTGTCGCAATATTTTTACTGTGTCTATGGTATTATCACCCTACCTTGAACATTTGCACTCCCATGACTGCAAACATAAACTGTAGAAGATTGGTCACCAACAAAATGTTGCCAATCGTCTTAATGGCCACGATCACGCATTGTACTACGTGCTAGAAAATAATTAAACAATCTAAAAAACACGCTTTACATAGAAAACTCGACAAGAAACTATAAAATGGTAAAATTATTTGAATTGTTTTGATTATAAATATGTCCAAATATCAATACTGTCATAACTTATAAAGCGGAGTGCGTTCAGAAACACTACGATGCAACTTTCGATTTAATGTGGAAACAGTTTTATTTTTAAATTAATTTATCTTAGACCCTATCGGTAATCCTGATTATCCTAGAATGGATTGTCATCGGTCCTTGATAAGTATGCAAAATTTCGATTTAATCTGACGTTTTAAGGACTTCAAAATCATGTTCAAAGTTTCCGTTACATACTAACATACGTATGAAGCTAATAAAAGCGTGTTTAAAAATAACTATTTTACAAGTTATGTATTTGAAATATCTTTAATTTTATTATCATAAAACTGTGTAAAACTCTACTGACCTTCAATCCTTTCGCTCTGTTGATTGCTCTCAGAGGTCTCAACACTCTGAACACTCTAAGAATCTTAATGAAGGATACATTGCTGGACCTGTACGGAAGAAGTTATTACTGTTAAGTTTTATTTTTCTCTTTATTTTAGGAATTAGTAATTTTGTCGCACAGTAACAATGTCACTCCGTGAGGACCTGGATATAAAAGTAATTAAAATCTATATAATTTCAATAAATATATTATATCATCAGAATTAGGGTTCGCCAGGATACTGTTACACAGACCCACGTCCTGGCTACATCCAATCATAGTTCTTCTGACATCTTTGTTCTGGTCACATTCCATCAGGATGTGATATAAATCGTCACAGACGTTACATGTATTGCAATAGGGAGAGGGAACCTTTTTCATCAAAAAAGCGAATTTTTTCGATGGGATATGACTGTATATGATCATAACTGTTAATTTACATTAGAAAGAAAATTGATTGGCCCAGATATTCATAGCGATGGATATTAAAATATTGAAGGGAAAACAATAGAATAAGGTACACTAAAAAGTGATAGAGAAAATACAGTATGGAGTGCTTTAAGAAATGTTAAAAGATTTAAATAGGGTGAAGAATAAAGCGCTGAGCCCGCGAATTCGTCCTCGTGGAATTTAACAAAAAAGTAATTGTTCAGTTTTACGATTACTTATTAATTCTGTAATTGTATTTTTTTATAATTTTAATTTGTTCGTAAATTTTTAATCTTTAACTAATAGGTACTGTTATTTATATCAATAAAAAAAAGTTACTCCAAATCCTTAATTACTCCTGATGACATCAGCTATCAATCAGTATCAGTATCAAGCCAGTGAAAGTCCCTCGCAAAAACGGTCCAGCCGTTTCAGAGATAATCGGAACAAAAAGACAGACAATTTTTTTTTAAAAATGGTGTATAAAACTGTGTATGTTACCATGTACACATGCTTCTAGTAAAAAGCAGTTATTTTAATATTACAAACAGACTCTCCAATTTTATTTATTTATATAGATATATGCCATGTCTTCCGAAAAGGGTCGTGAAGATGTAAATATTAATATGGATATGAATTTCGGGTTAACCACTCACCCACTCAACGATATCAAAGAAACGATGACAACGAGGAGATCAAGCAAATTGAAGGCAGATCTGCAGAAGGCATCCTTGTGGAGAATGAACCCGTACGTGATGAGTTTCAGGAGCAGTTCGATGGTGAACACAGTCGTGAAGAAGTAGTCAATCTTACGTAAGATCTGAAATCAGAAGAACATAGGGACCATATTAAAAGCAGGCGCTTATTTAAGGCATTGGCCTCCCCTTGGTGATATTTCCCCTCAGTTAACCTATCCTTAACAGGGTGGGCTGAGAGTATATAGCGCCAGTTTTTTTTTTATACCTTTACCATTATAGTAAGCGGTTACCGCCGCCTATGGACGCTTACAACACCAGGGGTATCACTCGCGCGTTGCCGACCCTGCAGGAATCTTTTCACACCCTTCTTGACGAACTCCATGCTGTACTCTCCAGGGAAAACCTCAACGGGGAGCTCATTCCACAGCCTGAGCGTTCGCGGAAGAAAACTCCTTTGGAAGCGCACAGTGCGAGACCTTCGTGGTTCCAAGGTATGGGGATGAATTCTGTCTAGACTCACATACCTCTTTCGCTTCGTCCACATTTATCAGTCTCTTCATACATGCTCAAAAACCCACTCGGCGGCAATCGTCTGCACATATAGGATCTGGGATCTCCTGAGGAACGCACCAGTGCCCTCCTGCACTTTGCCTGAACACACTCCGAGGCGCCTAACTTCACCCTTAGCCCCTTCGCTGTGCCATCGGCAGCACGAGCCACATCAGGCTCCCGCCAACCCTGGGCCCGCGTTGTGAGCCATCCAGGGCCCCCACCTGGCAATCCGCAAGCCTGTCAACCCCCATGTAGTCGCCCCTTACGACAGGCAGGGGATACCATAGCCAAATTCTTAAGCCTTGGCTATTAGGTGGAAGGAACGGGCCTAATTAAGGGTTTTCTAAAGTTTTCTTTCATATACTAATTAGCCTACCCCAACTTTCACAAAGATGAAAATCGTGAGGAAACAAAAATAAAAAGGTTTAATAATAATTCTCATGTATTTATGTAATTGTGTGTGGAGTACCATTGTGGGCAGGAGAGATTACACATTCTCTTAAGGTTAATTATCAATATTGTAAGGTATTCAATGTCCCACCTCACTTCTACCTTCGCTGCCTTTCCCTCCCACGGGGTCCTCCATGGCGAGCATCAACGAAGACGCCAGAATACACACCAGGATCAGGTTTCTAAACCAGGAATTGTTCTGCACTCTGTAGCAGGTAACTCGGAACCTGAGACAAGCAGGATAGTGCAGGTCTGACCGTATGAAGTTATAAAATGGGAATTAATGCTAAAAAGGTTATTCCAAGGTTTTATCTCGAAAATGGTGATAGTCGATTTCTTTCTTTGCTTCTAGTTACTAGTGAACTATGTGAATGACGCTATTTATAATAACATCTTCACGCCTTCACAAACGCCACTAAAGGGTAGGCAGAGGTGTAACAGTGGTACACACGTACTTTCCGCCGGAGATATATTTCGACTATACTTGTCGGTTCCACTCTCCTTCACCGCAAAGATCTTAGTGTAAATCACTGTACTCAAGTTCAGTAAAACTCATTGATACAGTCGAGTATCGAACTCGCAACCTTTATGTTTCATGCAACTACTGGAACCACTCGAACATAAAACACAGTTATGATTTACAAATAAATATGTGATGATGACTGCAGTAGTATAGAACTGAAGTACCTTTCTAACAATATGGATGCCAATATAATAGTGGATACATACCAATTAGTCTTGGAGAATACGAAGAAACTGCTACCATCTGGTATTGGCTTCTCCTGTGTCTTTATCTGGACTTCAGACAACCGCCGGGGCAGCGCTGATGTGGGCATCTGACGTTTCGGTGGGGACGACTCTTTCTTAATATCACCTGTTTTAAACAAGGTTTTGCTTCAAAAGCCTTCGAAAAGGTGATTATCCTTTTTCCGTTGGTTCGATATTGCTATTATAGAATTTGGCCAATGTTCATTTTACATTAACATTCTTGGAAATCATGAGGATAACATACATATCATCACGCCGAGTAGGAAGCGTCGGGACGGTCGACTGTCAACGGGGTAGGCAGAAAAATAGGACGCGAGTTCTCTTTAGACATACGTTTCTCAAGCTCACCTATACATACGCCTTTGATTGTCGTCTCAGACGTATGCAGGTTTCCTCTCGACGTTTTCCTTCACCGTTAAGCTCGTGGTGTGGTGTGACTAATCACTGTACTTAAGTTCAGAAAAACTCATTGGTACAGTCGGGATTCGAACTTGCGACCTTTGCGTCGCAGGCAACTGCTCGAACCACTCGGCCACCACGGCTATTTGTGGAAGTTTCCAAATTTGTAATTGATAAAACATTACCGTTTTGTTTTGTTTCAGGATTCACGAGTGCGTCATCGACGTTGTCTCCCTCTTCTTGCTCCTGTTCTTCAATGTCTTCTTCAGAACCTGTCTCTTCATATTCATGGTCAGATCTGTATAAAAGATAACTGTTAATAGCTCTTTAATTATCATTATTACTTTCGTTAAGAGTACTCGAAACCAGGGTGCATATAGGAGTCGGATGAATGTTGATGAAGCGAACGTTGTGTTAGTCTAGAGAGAACTGGCACTCTACTCTCTACCAAACCTGTGAGGTACTCGGTGCTATGTTTCGGTGATGGTATGTCTGTATTATTTCGTACATACATACAATCATGCCAACGAAATATCATTTGTAATTTGCTTAAAGCAGAGAATAGAGAGCCATTTCTCTCTAGACTTACTTCGCTTAGGGACACGAAAAAAGTATAGATTCTTTGTGGTATCGATGCTTTTCCATTCGATACCGATACTTTTACTTAATTAGTACTTTTTGACTGGTATCGTATCGAATAAATTGTTGAAATTACCTATTTCAAACTTGACCCTATCGTTCATCCGTTCACAGACGTTCAGTTCTTATCCTCTTTCATTCACTTTACTAATCAAAAAACTTGAAAAATCGCGAATAATTTCTTAAAATTTGTCTTTTTCGTTAATGCGGTTGATAATTATTATTCATGGGTATTAGTTGATTTATTAAAGTGTAATTTTAAAGTACTCACTATTATTCTGTGATGTAAATGTTATAAAAATTTAGTCATTATAAAAATGCCCTCAACTAAGAGAGACCTTAGAGCCGTGGTGGCCGAGTGGTTCGAGCAGTCGCCTGCGACGCAAAGGTCGCAAGTTCGAATCCCGATTGTACCAATGAGTTTTTCTGAACTTAAGTACAGTGATTAGTCACACCACGAGCTGAACGGTGAAGGAAAACATCGAGAGGAAACCTGCATACGTCTGAGAAGAAATTCAAAGGCGTATGTATAGTTGTGCTGGAGTAACGGCGAAGGACTCGCCATCTGTCACGTTGGCACCTAATATACCTCTGTCGGAAAGTGGGTGTGTGGGTGTTACCTATACACCTCTACCTACCTCTTCGGGGACGCTTGTGGGAAGGCGTGAGGATATATTATTATTATTATACATGTGTGATATTAAACAATGGTTGTCATGACAACGAACCCGTTACATCTACGTTGTCGGTTTCATAGCATCGAACTGGTCTTACCTTGGAACTCTTTTATATTTCCTATAAGGCCGGCTAAGGAAACGAAAGAAAGAAAACGTATTAACCATCTCATATTCTGGACTCTCGATCTGAGCAATACCATTTCATCTTTTTTTTATACCACAAGAGTGGCATACAAGCATACGGCCCACCTGATAGAGGACGGTTACCGCAGCCTATTTACGCTTACAATACCGAAGTATCACTTGCGCATTGCCACTCTGTGTTCGGAGAGTTATACTGTGTTGGCAGCAAAACGGGACTAATCCCTATATGGATATCCTGCCCCAGTCGGGCAGCTCCAAATTCTACCTATCTTAATTTTCAATCTGGTTCAAACCAGTATAAACATACTAAAGGATACAGGTAGCTCTTGTTTCAGAGATGCAGCTGAGGGTTTGCTGCGATATAAATGAGGATAGCTAAAACCTAAGGCTGGATGACAAGTAGATCAGTGGTTATAAAGGCGAGACGACTAAGGTCGCGGATTGGTGGAATAAAAAAAAAAAAAATGTTTTTTTTTTTTTTTTTTTTTCACCAATCCGCGACCTTAGACGTGGAATTTCCCACTAATCATGAAAGTTTCAGAAGAACAAAAATTATTATACATACACAGATACAGGTATTTTTTACATTATATTTTTCAATAATTGTTAGTACTCAAAATCAAAATCAAAGTCAAAATATTTTTATTTCACATAGGCCTAGGTGGGCACTTATAAAACGTGCACGGTTCGGGTTGGTCGCTTCCATGGAGAAGAACCGGCAAGGAACTCCATGGTTACTCTTTTCCTTATCCCATTACATTCAATGCTTTAATAGCCACAAGCCCAAGCAATTTCTGAATATATAAAATGCAATTTACCCCTCACTGGAATATCCTTCCTCTTCATTCACGTACTCGTCGTCAGTCTCACCCCTTTCTTCATCCAATTGAGGGTTACCAGCCTCAGGGTTGTCAGCATCCTTTGCATAGAAAATATATTTTTATTTTATAGCCGTTAAATTCCAATTCTGGGCAATATATGATATAGATAACGGCTGGACCGATGGATTCGAGAATGGTTTCAGAACTGAACCCGATAGGTGGAGCTGCGATCGTGTTTCAGGAAGTTTCTTTTTCCCCGGACGAAGCTGGGCGGGACGGCTAGTATATAAAATATAATAATAATACCCTTGCGTTTGTTCATCTTTCACGCAAAAAATACTGAATGGAATTCTATGAAATTTGGCACAGATATAGTTTGTTTTTTAAAGGTGGAAAACAAACTCGCAGTAAGCCTGATGGTAAGCGGTTACCTCTCAATCGCAATCTTTTCACATCCGACTTGAAGAACTCCATGCTGTACTCTCCAGGGAAAAACCTTAACGGGGAGCTCGTTCCACAGCCTGAGCGTTCGAGGAAGGAAACTCCTTTAGAACCGCGCAGTGCGAGACCTTTGTGGTTCCAAGGTAAGGGGGAAACCTTTTTTTTTGTACATACATACATACATATCATCACGCCAAGACCCTAACGGGGTAGGCAGAGAGTATAGAGCGCCAGTTCTCTCTAGACTTACATACCTCTTTCGCTTCGTCCACATTCATCAGTCTCTTCATACATGCTCGTCGGTTTCGAGTACTTTTTTCTATTGTACTGTAGTTAATAAAGGGGGACATACATCTTGTGCTTTTTGTATTTCGTCCATCTCCTCAGCATCACCCAAATTGTCCACTGCAATGGCCAAGAACACGTTCAAAAGGATATCTGTATATTTTTTGTAAGGTAATTTATACCCAAACTAGCTGTCCCGCCCAGCTTCGCTCGGGTGAAAAAGTTAAATTGCCCGTAACACGATCGCAGCGCCATCTATCGGGTCCAATTGTAAATCTAAACCATTCTCGAATCCACCTTAAGACACACAGAAAGGGATAGCTTCGCCCGGGTGAAAAGTTAAATTCCTGAAACTCGATCGCAGCGCCACCTATCGGGTCCAATTTAATATAGCCTATGTTCACCGGAGATAGTGTAGCTTCCCAACAGTGAAAGATTTTTTCAAATCGGTCCAGTAGTTTTTGAGCCTATTCATTACAACCAAACAAACAAACAAACAAACAAAGTTTTCCTCTTTATAATATTAGTGTAGATTACAAAATATCCTCACGCCTTCCCATAAGTGTCCACGAAGGGATAGGCAGAGGTGTATAGGTAGTACCCACACACCCATTTTCCGCCAGCGATATAGTTTAGGTGCCAACGATAGCGAGTCCATCGCCGTAACTCAAGCACGACTATATATATATATATATATATATATATACGCCTTTGAATTTCTCCTTAATTTATTGTGATTTATTTTGATAATTTTAACTTATTCTTAATGTTGATTTGATTTGGAATTTTTAATGTATGGATTTTGGTATCTGAAATAAATGAATTATTATTATTATTATTATTAATGCAGGTTCCTCCAGGTAAAGCTCTTCGTGTGACTAACCACTGTACTTCGTTCTGAAAAACTCCTTGTGACAGTCGAGATTCGAACTTGCTTCGCGTTGCAGGCGACCGCTCGGTTACCACGGCCTTTACAACTACAATTTATAAAGGATACAATTGCCGCAGATGAAGATTACGATAAAGTAGATAGACGCCAGCATGCCAGGAGTCCCTACTCCTCCGTACGCGTTGATGCCGTGGTACATCACCACGTTCCAGTCTTCACCGGTTAAGATCTAACAAAAGGAATTAGTTAAAGTAATTGCGTGATGCTAAACAAGCAGCTGAAGAGAGTTAGAGCACAACGGACGGAAAGTAATTCAAAGTAAATCGCACAGAAATTACTCTGCTTCCGAGTAGTATTATGGTCCAGCAGTGAGACCCAACTCGAACTGTACTGATTATATAAGTGTATTCTATTAAAGAAAATCGTTATAATGAGAAAGTATTTCACGATTTGATGTGTATGACTGACAGGTGTCACTTGCTACTGACAGCTGTCAGGCAGCTTTAGATTGGCGTGGTGCCCTGTCTGTGGCAAGTTTCGACTGACAGCTGTCAACCAGACATCTTTGGCGCGCTTTTCTTAACGCGTTCAGTGTCAATGACCGGTAAAATAATATAATTGTTTTACTTAACTCAGTACTAATTATTATTCATTAAAATACTATATTAAAGAACTTATTTCACCTGGAACATTGTCAACACAGCTTGCCAAAATGAATCGAAGTTGTGTCTCTCTTTCTGTTCTTCGGCTGCATAATCGAACCTGCCTCCGAACACTTGCATGCCGAGCAAGGCGAATATCATAATGAACAAGAAGAGGAGAAGGAGCAGGGAGAAAATGGATTGGATAGAGTTGAGGAGAGATGCCACGAGGTTGGACAGTGAGCGCCAGTATCTGAAATTCAAAATCATTATTCTATATCTTATTTACGCCTTCCCACAAGGGACCCCGAAGGGGTAGGCAGAGGTTCTTAGGTAGTACCCACACACCGACTTTCCACCAGAGATATAATTTAGATGCCAAGGTGACAGATGACGAGTTCATCGCCGTTACTCAAGTACGACTATACATAAACCTTTGGATTTATATGCAGGTTTCGTCGAGACAAAGTTTGAAAGAATGTTTGAGAAGTAAAAAAAAATAGGTAAATGACTACATCGGACATAGCGTCTATTCTAAAGGAATTGTTAGGTTAATGATTAGATCTAGTTTTTTTAACTATTTACTTATTTTTTAATTAGATCATTAATCTTTATCTAAGGCATTAGGTTCGCCTTTGCAAAATGTTTGCAGGAATAATTAATAAATAAAAAAATGTTTTTGGTAAATATGTTCTATACTCACTTTGTGACCTTGAAAACCCTCAACAAACGTACACATCTCAACACAGAGATGCCCAACTGTGGGATGGTGTCAGTTATCGTAAGAGCGAGCTCGACGATGCTGCAGAGCATCACGAAGCAATCGAAGCGATTAAAGAGGGAGACGAAATAACCCTGGAAGTTAAAGGAAACACAATCAGTTTTTTTAGATCCACCTATGAATAGGTATCGCGCGTTGCCATCCCTGCAGGACTTTTCACTTCAACGGGAAATTTATTCCACAACCTGAGCGTCCGCGGAAGGAAACTCGAGGAAGGTGCGATGGTAAAAGATAAATTATAAATAAAGGACATTTTGATAAAAAGAAAAGAACTTCAATGGTGAGCGGTTATCTACTATTTATCATATATTATAACTAATATTGTTAAAAGATATACGATATAAAAGTGTCTGGAAGCGGCAAAGTACCACCACGCTCCCAGACCTTGATCAAATCGTTCGGACACTCGGGAACGTCAAGAGTACTCAAAACTGGCGAGCATGTATAAAGGTAGCTAGTATAAAGGGTCTTGTGAGATGGAATGGAAATATGTGTGTAAGTTCTTGTACTCACTTGAAATCCCAATGCATACATTTTAACCAGCATTTCCATCGTGAAAAGAACCACAAACAGATAATTAGCGTATGTTTGGAATCTGTCTAGCCATTCGTCCTGTCTGGAAATAGAAAAAATAAGAGCTATTAATGAGTGGAGATCAGAATTATCCGAGACAAAGTCTTAAGACAAAACCAGCAGACTCTTTAAAAAGGCATAGTTTAAGAATAGTGCAGTGTAACGATATAAGATTGTATCCGCAATGAAGAGATTCGCAAAGCAACTGGCGTGAGGTGTGATTGTAGAGATGAAGAAAGGCGTGTTTTTTATACAACAAGAGCAAGAGCAAACAAGCATACGGCCCACCTGATGGGAAACGGTTACCGTAGCCTATTTACGCTCACAATACTGAAGTATTACTGGCGCGTTATCACTCTGTGTTCAGAGAGTTCTATTGTGTTGGCAACATAATAGATCTAATCCTTCGGTTGCCAAAACAAAACAACAACCCTTCCCCCCTCCTCAAGGAGCTCATTACTGGAAACCTTATTCACCGCGTAGGAACACAACACAATAAATTGTGTTATTTGCCTACGGACTTCTATAAGGTGGAGGTCCTGCCCCAGTCGGGCAGATACAAATTCGAACGGAAACAGCCGTTATGCCCTACCTCTCTTAAAGTTTAAGTTGGTTTGGACATATAGAAAGGATGAGTGAAGAGAAGGTGTGAAGATATGGCGTGTCCATTTAACTTACTTGTGATGTTCGGTGGCCAGCACCAAAGTATTGAGAAACACAAGCACGATGATCGCCCAGTACGACGTTTGAGACTTCACTGCTTTTCTACAAGCTCGGCGCATACGGCGATTTACCTGAAACATTTAAACACAGCTACTGATGATTGCAAGTTCGAATCCTAATTCTTTCTTTTTGTTTTTTCTTCCTATGCCTAGGTCAATGGTGTGGGTTTTTCATTTAACGTTATATTTTATTTATATTTTTTACCTGTATTGTAAACTTTAATGTGTTATTTATTAGTCCCAATAAAATAAAAATTCTGCGCGGATTTTACGCTTAAGGAAACCGACACTCATTTGCGAAGAAATTCAAAGATTTATGCTTGAGAAACGACGATGGTCTTAGGATCCCCGAAGGGGTACGCAGAGGTATTTTAACACACGCATTTCGCTGAAGATTAATGTCGGTGTAATTAATGTAGGTGTAGATTAATTAAGGTGACACCGTAACAAAGAGTGAGCCCGTTGCCGTTTCAGCCCGATAATATTTACATCCTTGATTTTTTTTTACCGTATGAATGTTCTCTATATTTTCCTTCTCTGTAAAGTTGGTGGATTTGAGTTTTTCTCGTTCAGACAGACCAACAGACAAGGAGATCTTTGTTTAGTTAATGTAGTCATTGTATTGGATACTTATATAGTAGACAAACAATGTGGGTCCAAAGTGCGTACCTTGTCGAACCTCCTGCAATATATCTTACAAATGCCCATCTTCTGTGGATCTCCGTTTATGTTCACATTGCTCTGTGATCCATCGTTACTTTTCCTATCTTTTTTATTTCCTGGAAAATACATACAGCACATTTTTACTATGATTTTGTAGCATACTTGGTAGCCCTGAATCATTCTACAAACGTTACCCTATCAAAGGCGTTAGTTAAAACGATGATTTATGTTTACTGTTTTAGTTGCCTTTCAATTCATGTATAAGACCGTTATCAGTTGTCTAAAACATACATATTTAAATGCCCGTGGACTAATCACTGGTACAATCGGGATTCGAACTGGCAACCTTTGTGCTCTGTGGTTCATGTATACTTATAAAAATATAGTAAGTAAGTACATATATTTGGCTTTGCCGAGTGTGGGGGTCAGTTAAAATTGTTTATTTGTAAAAAAGTTTTGGAAAATAAATTATTATTATTATTATTATTATATAAATGGTGCTAAATGCATGATGCCATTAAATTGCTGTCGTTGAAGATCCTGAAAAAAAAACCAACTATCTTCAAAATTAGCTGGGACAACTTCAAAATAGGCATGTTATGCATATAGCAAGAAAATTTACCACTAAAAGTTTTGTGTACTCACCCTGCGAATCCTGTTCATCCTCTTTCTGACCCTGGTCATTTTCAAGGTCCAGCTCTTCAGCCACAGTGATCCAGTTGAGGTAGCCTTTCAAATCTTCCTCAAACTGCTGTCTCTCCCTCGACTTTTGGAAATCACCTCGACTCTTCGCTTTCTCTCTTTCTTTAGAGAATTCACTAAAAACATACAAATTCATAAATTATTATTGGATACTAGCAGTGCCCGCGACTTCGTCCGCGTGGAAAAGCTACTTTGGGCAGCATTTTTTGGATATACATTTTGATTTACTTTGTACATGTTACGAAAAGCTTACCACATTATATTATTGAAAAACCACGTCTAAATCGGATAAGCCGTTTCTGAGACAAGCGTGCATAGACGCACAGACAAACAGATAAACAGACAAAAATTCTAACAATCAGTGTTTTGGATGCTATTTGCGTTGAAAAAGGTCCCTATCACATTTTTTTTCATATAGTACAGACAGCGATCCGTTACATTTTTATCATATGTATAGAAATATGTTTCAGCCCATATGTGACTTGTAGCTGATGTCTATTCAAATCAAATTTGTTCTGTTCCATAGAATATTTCTCTTTTATTTTCGGAAATAAGAAATCTTTTTTATGTCCCACGATATTGTAATCTTTATTTATCTCTATATAAACTAGACTGAATTTGCCGTCGCATTTCCATTCCGGCCATAGATTCTAGATTAAGCCACAATACTACAAAGGAGAAGTTATATATACCGCCGGTTTTGGACTCTTGTAGTGCACTTAAGAAGGAAATTAAACATGATTACGAAAAAGCAATAATTCTTAATATACGGCTTATAAAGCTATTAAAATACAAGCGCACATTCTAAGTACGCCTGATGTTTTATGGATGCTTTTAGAGTCAGTCAAAGGCCCTTCAAAACAACGAACAAAATTGCATGATATAAAATTACTAGCGGTCCGTCCCGGCTTCGCACGGGTGGACATATCTTGTTTTATATCATCATCATCATCATATCATCACGCCAAGTCCCTAACGGGGTAGGCAGAGAGTATAGAGCGCCAGTTCTCTCTAGACTTACATACCTCTTTCGCTTCGTCCACATTCATCAGTCTCTTCATACATGCTCGTTGGTTTCGAGTGCTCTTAACGTTCCCGTCCTTCAGAGTCCGATCTATTTGATCCAGGTAGTTGGAACGTGGCCTTCCTCTGCCTCTTCTTGCACACACTTTGCTTTGTATATCTGTTTCGTCAATCTTTCTTCACTCATCCTTTCTATGTGTCCAAACCAACGTAACATGCCTTTCTTCATCTTTACAATCACGCCCTCATTCACGCCAGTTGATTTGCGAATCTCTTCATTGCGGATTCGATCTAATATCGTTACGCCGCACATTTTTCGAAGAGATCGCATCTCGACTGCATTCAAGCTATTTTCATACTTCCTCTGACATACCCAGGATTCGCTGCCATACAATAAGGTAGGTACCAATATCGCGTTGTGGACAGCAACTCGAGCATTCTTGCTCAGACTTTTACTGCCCATCAACGCCGACATGGCTCCATTCACCTTATTTCCGGCAGTTATCCTTCTTTCAATATCTTTTTCATACTTTCCATCTCGTGTGAACATGCTTCCAAGATATACAAATTCATTCACTTGCTCTAGAATTTGCCCATTTACCGATATAGCACACCCGGTCACTTGTTCATCTCTTTCGAATACCAGAACCTTAGTCTTGCCAGCGTTTAGGCGCAGCCCCTTCTTTTCACATTCTACTTTCATTATGGTAACTAGTGATTGCAGTTCGCCCTCTGATGACGCCAGTAAAACCGCGTCATCGGCGTATAATAGGCAGTTGACCACTAAGTTTCCCATTTTCACTCCACATCCGTTCGTTCTTAGTGCTCTCAGACAGTTATCTAGATATATAATGAACAGCCAGGCAGACATGATACACCCTTGCTTGACCCCCGACTTCACATCAAACCAGGGTGACATCCCACCATTAACCCTAACGCACGCCCCGCTATCACTATAGAGTGATTTCACGGCATGCAGTAGGGAACTGCTCACTCCATATCCAGGCAACACGTCCCAGAGTTCCTTTCGTACGACTCTATCAAATGCCTTTTCCAAGTCGACGAAAGCGCAGAAAACCCTTTGGTTAATATCCAAAAACTTTTCCGCGATTCCGCGAAGCGAGAAGGTTTGATCCATACATCCTCTTCCTGGTCTAAATCCACCTTGGGATTCCCAGAGAAATCTTTCGGATCGCTCTTGCATTCTTATCGTCAGGATCTTCGTATACACTTTACCAGCTAAGCTGACCAAGCTGATGGCTCTGTAGTTTGAGCAGTCCAATCGTGATCCCTTTCCTTTATAGAAAGGCACGATGACTGCTCGCCTCCAGTCGTCCGGAACATCACCCTTTCCCCAGCAAAGATTGCATAGCAAATAGATGACGTCCCAGATCGCTGGTCCACCGTACTTGATCATCTCAGCCGTAATCCCATCTATTCCCGCAGCTTTTCCACATTTCAGACTTCTTATCGCACTTACAATCTCTCCCATACTTATTTTATCCGCTATAGGATCCTCGACAGATTCTGTTGGAGGCAGCTCTGTGAGTAGATCAGCGGCATCATCATCATACATATCTTTGTAAAATTCACTCCATCGCCTGAGGACGTATCTTGTTTTATAATAGAAAATATAGCCTATGTCACTCAGGGTGAATGTAGCTTTCCAATAGCGAAAACATTTTTCAAATCGGTCCAGTACTTTTTGAGCCAATTCGTTAAAGTTATACATACATACAAATTTTTCCTCTTTATAATATTAGTATAGATATACATTTCTAGTAAGTGTTTCTATCCCTTATGAGATCGGAAATACGTATAAACCAAAAGTTTTTTTTTTAAATAGTGGCATACAAGCGTGTTCATCAACACAAATATCTGCCCTCAGCGGGAATCAAAGCCGCGACATAGTTTCGTAGTCAGGAGCTCTAACCTCTAGAATATAAGGCCTACAAAATAATAAATATTTTGTGCTTAATTCTAGATACTCAGTAGTCTTTACCAGTCGGTAACAAATTGGTTGTTAGTTTTTAAGGAAGTTTTCAAAGAAGAAAAGTTTAGAAGTCTTACCCAGACAAAACTCCGAGAATAAGGTTCATTACGAAGAAATTGCCGAAAATCACCAAAGTAACAAAGTATATCCAGACCCACGTATTACCCTTCACGTCAGCGACCTGTAACCGAAAGAGTATACACACACACGCATACAATTATACTACCTGAAAAGATTCCCGCAGGGTCGGCAACGCGCGAGTGATACCCCTGGGGTTACGTCCACAGGCGGCGGTAACCGCTTACCATCAGGCGGACCGCATGCTTGTTTGCCATCCTTGCGGTATAAAAAAAAAACCTCGCAGTAAGTTTCATAATTATAAAAGACTGGGGCCAGATAGCACAGGCATCTTGCTTGAAAGGAGACTCTGGTCAGTGTTAAGTATACGAAATCATTTGTATATATCTTCACGCCATTCTCGAAGGGGTAGGCAGAGGGGTATAGATAGTACCCGTACACCCACTTTCGCTAGAGATATATTGTAGGTGCCAACGTAACAGATGGCGAGCCCATCGCCGTTACTCTAGCGTCTATACATACGCCATTGAACTCCTACTCAAACATAAGCAGGTTTTCTCTCGATGTTATCCTTCACCATGTTAGTACTTCCCAATAGAACTTACCGCATACATAATGTCAGTCCATCCTTCAAGGGTGATGCATTGGAAGACTGTGAGCATGGAATAGCCAATATTGTCGAAATTTGTGATGCCGAAGTTAGGTCCCTCCCAATACTCCCGACAGAGCTGATCGGAGTCACACTTGAAGCCGACATCACCTTCGCTGCTGCAAGGATTTGGCTCATCCACCATTTTGTCTAGAAGCAGTACAGAAAAAGTTTGTAACCGAATATGTATATTGAGAACTGACAAGAATGCTGGCGAATATTTCGCTCAGCGAATCAGCATTGCCATACAACGTGGCAATGCCGGTAGTCTTCTTGGCACCCAACGCGTGACTCATATTTGCGTTTTTATTTTTATTTTTAGTTAATTCATTTACACTATTGTTTTTGTTTATATTTATCTCAATTGATATGTGAAACAGTGAGATAAGGAAACGTTGTGGTCTGAAAGAAGATGTAGTGACAAAAATTGAGAAAGGTATGCTGAGATGGTTTGGCCATGTCGAGAGAATGAATGAAGAACGATTGACGAAAAAGTGTATAAGGCGAGTGTGAATGAAAGTGTTGGAAGGGGTAGACCTAGGCGGACGTTTCTAGACCAAATTAGGGACGTCTTGAAAAAGGTCAGGTCAAGAGTACCCTAAACCGAAGAGCATGTATGAAGAGAATAATGAAAGTGGATGAAGCGAAAGAAGTATGTAAGGATCGTAGCAAGTGGAAAGAAGTGGTCTCTGCCTACCCCTACGGGAAAGAGGCGTGATTATATGTATGTATGTATGTATGATATGTTATGATATAACATCTTTCAAACTTTGAATTGCCAAAACCTAGAGTGGTCGGGTTGAATTGGCAATAAATAAGTCGGATTAACAGAAGAAATCCTCACTCCTATCCATAAATATTCCTGCCGATAATTTCGTTCCTAGAAATAATATTAAAACTAGCCGTTACCTGAAACCTGGATATTATCATACCTGTTTCGTTAGCATAGAAGCAGGTCTCGTGGAGAATGCCAGAGAACAGTTCCAGGCCAATAATAGCGTAGATGATGATCACGAACAGTACGAGGAAGGCGATGTGAAACAGAGGTACCATCGCTTTTAATATTGAATTCAATACTATTTGCAGACCTGTGGGGATACATTTAAATTACACACAATTATTGAAGTATGTGACACTTTGTTAGTAGGTTGGGAGAGCTTCATCTCGTAGATTATTTTAGTCAATACAATACCTTGGGACAATTCCACACAAATTGACCTAGTCCCAAATTAAGCAAAGCTTGTGTTATGGTAAGTAAACAACGATACATTTACTTATATAGATAGATATATACATAAATACGTAGGACATCCAAGACTAAGGTACAAATATTCGTGTTCATCACACAAATATCTGCCCTCAGCGGGATTCGAACCCGCGACCTCAAGTTTCGCAGTCAGGAGCTCTAACCACTAGACCAGAGTCAAGGTATTAGGTGTTATAGTATTAGTATTTTAGTCAACTTCATAGAAAGCACAGGAACTCCCTCTCTGAGCTATCTGTAGATAGTGCCATTCACGAAGACGCGCCCCACCAATTTCTAGTCGAGGGGGCCGCGGGATGCGGCGAGTATGACCCGACTCTATTAATTCTAGTGCGCGTGTGCACTCATAGGTGTGTACCGAAAATACTCAAACATTAGTGGAAGGTTGCACAATTACACTATAAACTGTAGGGAAGAATAGTGGGGCGCGTCTTCGTGGATGGAACTATCTACACTCGTATGAAGTTTGAAAATCTACGAGTTTATTGATTATTCTTTTGATATTTACTGAAATATCTTTATTTGGAATAGAATTACAAAACCAATGAACGTAAATAATAAAGAAATTTAAAAATTGACTCATTACAATTTTTCCTGAGATGTGGGAACATTGGTACATTGGAAAGTCGACATACACACATAATTTTTAGAACAACAAAAGTATTTAAAAAAATTGGTTCTCCGCTTATGGAAAACGATTAACGCCGTCCATGGACACTTGTATCACTCGTATTTCGATTATTAGGGTATCACTCGAGCGTGGCCGACCCTAAATAAGGTGCAAAACCGTCGACCAAACAAGTTCGTCCTACCTTAATTAAGGACCGGTATTGGTTAAGGACTACAGGCCGGTACTGGTTAAGGACGTTGCGTTAAGGAACTCATAAGGATTACCTTAATTAAGGACCAGTACTGGTTAAGGACTACCTTAAGTAAGGACCGGTGCTGGTTAAGGAACTAAGGAACTTACTTGGCACTCCGGACACCAACCGTAGAGGTCGCAGTACTCTAAAAGCTCTCAAAGCTTTCACATCAAACACATCTTGAGATATTGACTGTAATACCATACTCACTATACTGTAACAAGAGTAAGGATGAGTTCCTAAGCCTTTATCGATGAAACACGAGCTTTGAGGATATAGAAAAGATGAGACGAAAAGATGACACAACTTATATACAATGTCTGGAAAAAGCAGGGGATGGTTCCAAATATTTAAAAATTGTATTATTGTGTATGTCAGAGAATGTATGAAGAGACTGATGAATGAGGACGAAGCGAAAGAGGTATGCAAGTCTAGAGAGAACTGGCGCTCTATACTCTGCCTGCCTCGTTAGGGATTTGACGTGATGATACGTATGCATTATTTTTGTTATGTTAAATTTGGAAACTATTGGATTTTTTTTTTTATACAACAAGAGTGGCAAACAAGCATACGGTCCATCTGATGGGAAACGGTTACCGCAGCCTATTTACGCTCGCGATACCGAAGTATCACTTGCGTGTTACCACTCTATGTGTTTTTTTGTATTGTGTTCGCGATGAATAAGGTTTCCAATAATGAGCTCTTTGGGTAGAGGAGGATTGTTATATTGTGTTGGCAGCAAAGGGATTAGTCCCATTATGCTGCCTGCGCATAAAAGCGAACAGAACTTATTTTCCCTTAAAATTAACTAATATTATTGTGTTAATGGGAAATTAAGCTTTGGCTAATTATGTTTCATCCAGCCTCTTACAACCCCATTTAATTACAACTGCTTGTTTATTCGACTTCTAATACATTAAATAATGTTTGAACATCACATTTTAAATGGCACCGACAAGGAGGTAAGAAGCAAGTCTACAGAACAGTCGAGTATAGTAGAGAAAGATATAAGACATGACAGCTTCTTTAGGAATATCTTAGAAGAAAATGTATAAGAGAAAGACGCAGATACATGAGTCAAAGAAAATGTAACTCTGTAGAAAGAGGCAAATGGAAGGAATCACATCAGAGACGCCGACAAGAGCCCAGTTCTAAACTTATGATGTTATTCAAAAGCATACCCAATAGTCACTATAGTAAAGTCCAAACTGTTCCAAGTATTCCTCAGGTAAGCCCCTGGGTGCATCAGGAACCCATAGGCTATAATCTTCAACACACACTCCCCGGTAAATATTACCATAAAGATCCATTCTACTTTTTCCTGAAAGAAGTTAGAACATGTTTAGGTTGAAGAGTCTATAGTAATATTATGAATGTGAAAATGTGTTGCGAAAGGTCGCAAGTTCGAATCCCGACTGTACCAAAGAGTTTTTCTGAATTTATTTTTCGAAAATGTGTTTGGATGTATTTGGCGCTCTATCCTTTTGCCTACCCGTTAGGGATTGGACGTGTTCACAGCACAAGGTATTTCAGTGTACCTTACATTGAATAAAATATTTAAGTCTTTACAGACTTCAAAAAAGGAGGAGGTTTCTCAATTTGAAATTTTTCTCCTGTCGCAAGTCGAATCAGCTCATTTTAAATTTATTTCTTCTGTGCACGTGTATGTCACTCACGCACAGAAGTAATAAATATATATGACGATATATATTTTTTCATGTATGTTCGCGAATAACTTTGTCGTTAATGAACCGATTTTGATGATTCTTTGTTGTATTGATAGTTTAATAATGAGCTGATACGACACTACGATAGGAGAAAAATTAAGGTATAAGGTATAATAAGGTAAATACTGTACAATGCATCCGAAACCGGGGCAGTTTGCTAGTTAATATATAAGTACTCACCAGTATCTGATTAGTATTATTAGTATCTCCGGACGGATACGGCGTGAACACAGCTAAAGCTATGCAGTTTGCGAAAATCGTCGTTAAAATCATGTACTCGAACGGTCTGAAGTTGGTTCAGAACATTTATTGATAGTAAATCATGCCGTGGTGGCCGAGTGGTTCGAATCCCGACTGTACCAATGAGTTTTTCTGAACTTAAGTACAGTGATTAGTCTCACCACGAACTTTACGGTGAAGGAAAACATCGAGAGAAAATCTGCATACGTCTGAGAAGAAATTCAAAGGCGTATGTATAATTGTGCTTGAGTAACGGCGATGGACTCGCCATCTGTCACGTTGGCACCTAATATACCTCTGGCGGAAAGTGGGTGTGTGGGTATTACCTATACACCTCTGCCTACCCCTTCGGGGACCCTTGTGGGAAGGCGTGAGGATATATATATTTGTAAAGGATACTTCCACTCAACAATATCATAACAGAGTTTCCTCAACGGGTTGGTGAGGCCAAGGCAGAAGAGGCTTCTTTTAGGCTTCTCCGGCTGCGCTTTGCCCCTCGCCCGGGCCTGCTTCCGGGGCGCCGGCGCCTGCGTCGGGTCCACCACGCTATCAGCCCCTGGGGTCGTTGCCCCTGTCTGAGGTGGTTGTTCCCCAGACATTTTAACCTGGAAAAACATTCAGCTGCAATCATTTTAAAACGACACATACTATTAGGAGCTGATGAAATTTCATTGGCCAGGTGGTTATTATAGTTGCCCACTTCGAAAACTTGAGATAGCGATGAGTTTTTCTGAACTTAAGTACAGTGATTAGTCACACCGCGAGCTTGGAATGCATAGTGTAAAGAGAACTGCACCTGTTTGTGAACAAATCAAAGAGGTATGAATTGTTGTGTTTGGGAATTGGCGAAGGATTCGTCTATTGTCACGTAGGCACCAAGATACATATACATATCTCGCGCACAAAGCGGTTGTTACACCTCTGCCTTCCTCTTCGGGGATGGGGGACGACGAGAGAAGTTAATCACACTATCATAGATGCGATGGTTTGTAGTGTGTATTTACAAATGTTTATTCTTCAATCACGCGCCAATAGCTCAACGGATTTTGATAAAATTTGGATCAACCATAGCCTGGATTAATAAATAGCTAAATTATGTTCGGAAATATAAGCAATTTTACCACAGATCCATTAGACCAAGGGCAGATATAGGGCGTGGACATACCACACAGTGTGTACAAAATATTGAAAGAGTCTTGAGTTAGATTTATTGATACGATGTTTGCCAAGACCAAGTTAGTTAACTCCTCCAGATATGCAAGAGCTTACACGCTCAGTGTTGCAGGGCTTACCAGCTATGTAAGAGGATAAACAAGTTTCAAATAATCTGCCGTCTACAAAAGCAGACAAAGCCGATTACTCTGGAATTCCCGGCGCGTTACATTCATAAACACTCAAGACACTCCAGATGTACGAATAGGTATGGTTTCGATTTATAAATTAGTGTTTATTACTGCCTATGAATCACTGACGCTGAAAGAAGTTATGAACACAAATATTCATGTTAGAAATACGAAAGTTTATCTTGTCATGATTGCAGGTGTATCAACGAGTTTCTGAACTCACGTCCCTGGGTAGGCAAGAGAGTAGAGCGCCAGTTCTCGCTATGCTTACAGACCTTACATCGCAGTTTCAAGTGCTCTTCACGTTCCCATCCTGGAATGTTTGATCGACTTCATTGTATATATCCTCACACCGTCCCACAAGGGTCACTGAAGGGGTAGGCAGAGGTGTATAGGTAGTAGCCACACTCCAACATTCCGCCGGAGATATATTTCAGGTGCGTGGCAAATGTCGAGTCCATCGCCGTTATTCAAGCACGACTATACATACGCCTTTGAATTGCTTCTCAGACTTACGTAAAGCTTTAGCGTGTAGCTCGCGGTGTGGCTAATCATGATACTTAAGTTCAGAAAACTCATTGGTACAATCGGGATTCGAACTTGCAATATTTGTACCACTCGGTCACCACCGCATAGAAGGTGGTGAAGGTGGCTAGGTTAAATAGAAGTTAAATAGTATTTTATCGCGATTAATAACCCTTTGAACCCCATGAATATACATCGAACATTGTCCGATCTATGAAATATTACTTTCACGTACAAGAAAGCTCTCAATTCTCCACGGGAGGCTGTCTACTCTTAAACGTATATGTCAGTATTCACATAATGTAGATACAACTCTCATTAACCCTTGTCGTTTCTACGTCTACTTGATAGAGAGTAAAAGTGTGTGCAAGAAGAGGCAGAGGAAGACGTTCCAACTACCTGGATCAAATCGATCGGAGACTCAATGACGGGAACGTCAAGAGTACTCGAAACCGACGAGCATGTATGAAGAGACTGATGAATGTGGACGAACCGAAAGAGGTGGTCCCTAACGGAATAGGCAGAGTATAGCAATGAGTATAAATAGAGCGCCAGTTCTCTCTAGACTTCATACATCTTACGCTCGTGGTGTGACCAATCACTGTACTTAAGTTGAGAAAAACTCATTGGTACAGTCGGGATTCGAATTCGCAGGCAACTACTCGCGCCAGTCGGCCACCACGGCTTACAATATTGCATATACAATAACTCAGATGCGAAGATTTCGTCCCTGTAGTGAAACGCAACGAGTGTGAGACAACAACTGCTTTATTACATAAAAAGAGAGTACAACACTAAAACTCATACAATTGACAATTTTATTATCAAAACTACCTACAACAGTCCCGTTCCCGAGTAAGCGTACGTCTTTGTTACATTGTGTGCGAAAGTGGAACCCGAGTTAGCTACATTGACATAATATTAACACAGTTTTGCGCTTACGATGCCCTTGATACAGTTCTGTTAATGACTGTACTAAATTCGACTTGTATATATTATTCTGATTTTCAGAGATCCGTCAAATTATCCTTTAATGTTTGATTACCACTTACGATTTCTAAGAAATGTTTTTTTTTTCTTAATTCAACATAAGTACCCAAATAATAATTGGCACGGTTCCACACAAATTGACCTAGTTCCAAACTACGCAAAGCTTGGAATATGAAAACTATACAACTGTACGTATTACTAGAAACATATACATATAGTGCTTTCGTAACAGAATACTACTTAAGACCTGGTAACTAAGAACGACTTGACTCTTAGAGCTTTTATTTACATGCTCAAGTTTTTTAAAGCGTATGGCCCATTTGATCGGTAGAGTTACCGTAGCCTATTTACGCTCTCGATACCAAAGCGCGTTGCCACTCTGTGTTCGTAGAGTTATACAATGCTGGCAGCATAATGGGACTAATTCTTCTGGATAATATCACAACCTCCCCTCCCCAAGAAGCCTTATTAGGGTTATTACCTTATTAATTGCGTAGGAACATAACACAAAAATTGTGTTATTTGTCCGGACTTCTATAAAGTGGAGGTCCTGCCCCGGTCGAGCAGCTTCAAATTCGAACGGGAAACCCGTTATGCCCTACCTCTCTTAATATTATAAATGTATTTTCAGGCCTCACAAGTGTCCTCAAAGGGGTATGCTGAGGTGTGACAAGCCTCTTTTACCGTGTATAGAGATATATTTTTAGATGCCAACGCGATATATATTATATATACATAAATCACCGTTTCTCAAGCACGTCTATAGCCTACGTATTCGTTGAATTTCTTCTCAAACGTTTGCAGGCTTCCTCGCGATGTTATCCTCCACCCTAAAGCTCATGGTGTGACTAATAATATCTACTTATGTGCTTCATACCTATTGATAGTTATAACACAGTGTTTTCGTACAATAAATCGGACACTCTAGGATAGGAATGTCAATAAATATAATAATACTAGCTGTCCCGCCCAGCTTCGCCCGGGTAAAAAAGTACAATTTCCTGAAACACGATCGCAGCGCCACCTATCGGGTCCAATTATGATATAAGCTATCCTATCTTTTAAGTTGGATCAAACTGCACACTGTGTGCAAATTTGATTGACATCGGTTAAGTAGTTTAGGAGTCCATTGAGGACAAACATTGTGACACGAGATTTATATATATTAAGATATAATATAATAAATAATAATATATCCTCACGCCTTCCCACAAGGGTCCCCGAAGGGGTAGGCAGAGGTGTGTAGGTAATACCCACACACCCACTTTCCGCCAGAGGTATATTAGGTGCCAACGTGACAGATGGCGAGTCCATCGCCGTTACTCAAGCACGACTATACATACGCGTTTGAATTTCTTCTCAGACGTATGCATTCCTCTCGATGTTTTCCTTCACCGTTAAGCTCGTGGTGTGACTTATATATATCTTTATCGATTTGCATCAATACTACAATCCGTATTAATTAAACTAGCGATACGCCCCGGTGATAACAATAGTTACCGTGGGTTATCCTTTAGATATAAATTTATACCATCGCGGACAATTTTATCGATCTTTACAAGATATACAATACCATAGTACATTCATTTGATCTATCTCGTAAGCGTATGCGATTTAAGCGCGTAAAAATATGTTTGTTACGACCTCACATTACAAACCTTCGAATTTTTCGGCTTTTCTGTACAATAATATGTATGTTTCATACATATAGACCTTCCTCGTGAATCACTCTATCTATTGCTGAAAACTGCATTAAAATCCGTTGAATAGTTCTAAGCGAACAGACAGCGGAAGCGACATCATTTTATACAACGTAAAAAAGATACGGAACCACTGTCATCTTGAGTTGTACTAGTGTTGAGCGCAATTTCTCTGATTATTCAAACAGTGGTTGAATGCAAGCAGATATAAAAGTCGATTTGTATATGTCTGGCTTGCCAAAAATATATATAATGCAAATCTTTATGTTTGTGTGTTGTTGCCCCTCTAGACTTCTAGACACGCTATAAACGAACGCACAATTCACCGATTGGTTGATTTGGACTTTGGTCATATAGAAAGGACGAGTGGAGAAAGATTGACGAAACAGACATACAAAGCGAATGTGCAAGAAGAGACAGAGGAAGACCACGAACTACCTAGATCAAATCGATCGGACGCTCAAGGACGGGAACGTCAAGAGTACTCGAAACCGACGCGCTTGTATGAAGAGACTGATGAATGTGGACGAAGCGAAAGAGGTATGTAGGTCTAGAGAGAACTGCCGCGGTACTCCCTCTACCACTTCTTGAGGGACTTGGGGTGATGATAGGTATATAAATATCTTCACGGGGTAGGTTAAGGTGTGTAGGTTATTCAAGCGTATATTTCTTTAAATTTCACCCCAAACGTATACAGGTTTTGCCTTTCGATACTTTCCTTGTACGTATAGCTAATGGTATGACTAAAAACTGTACTTAAGTTCAGTAAAACTCCTTGCAATCTTTGTAATACGACAACTTTAACCACTAGGCCACAACGGCTTTAACTAAGGGCATGGCTGAAGTTTACACGTAACTAACGGTCCGTCCCTGCTTCGCACGGATGGAAATAATTTTTATTAAAGAAAATATAGCCTGTATCACTCAGGGTGAATGTAGCTTTCCAATGGTGAAAGAATATTTTTAATCGGTCCAGTACTTTTTGAGCAATTCGTTACGAATTTACTTACATACAAAACTTTCCACTTTATAATAGGTATATAGTATAGATATCCTCCTCTTTATAATAGAATATAGAGCCGTGGTGGCCGAGTGGTTCGAGCAGCTGCCTGCAAAGGTCGCAAGTTCGAATCCCCACTGTACCAATGAGTTTTTCTGAACTTAAGTACAGTGATTAGTCACACCACGAGCTTTACGGTGAAGGAAAACATCGAGAGGAAACCTTCATACGTCTGAGAAGAAATTCAAAGGCGTATGTATAGTCGTGCTTGAGTAACGGCGATGGACTCGCCATTTGTCACGTTGGCACCTAATATACCTCTGGCGGAAAGTGGGTGCGTGGGTATTACCTATACACCTCTGCCTACCCCTTCGGGGACCCTTGTGGGAAGGCGTGAGGATATATTATTATAATATAGAAAACTAAATATACATAGGGGTACTATCTCGTCTATTAATATTATTCATACACGACAATAGCTCACATAATACCACGTCCGTCCGTGAATATACTATTATTAAACAGGATATGAGAATATTTAGTGTCATCTAGATGCCGGGTCGCCATTCCACTTACTCTATGACCACGTCTAGACTAGGCAGAATTAATTACAATGTCTTGTTACTGCATTCATCATTTATCAACTTAAAATGTATAGGTACAGTTGTATTTAGTCGCTCAACAAACTTTGCGCCGGAGACATATTTTAGGTGCCAACGTGACAGATAGCAAGTCCATCGCCGTTTCGTAAGCACTATACGTAAGTCTTCTCAGACGTATGCAGGTTTCCGATGTTTTCCTTCACCGTAAAGCTCGTGGTGTGACTAATCACTGTAAGTTCAGAAAAAATCATTGGTATATAATACATCATTGATTGGTACAGGATTCGAACTTGCAATCTTTGCGTTGTAGGCGATTGCTCTAACTACTCGGTCAGCTCGGCTTTTTTTTTCTTTATTATTGATTACCGTGCATTCTAAAAACTCTGGTACCACTTGATCCAACATCTGTTGTACTGTAACAGGAGTTCACGAGCCCGGACTATATATAACTTGACCGCACTATTGCTTTGACCCGGATTCGTCGACTATTTACGTGTAAGGCTGGTCAATATACTAAACGGGCTTTGTTACACTCAGTTTCAACCTATTGACAATGAACATAGTCTACGAACAATCTTTCTAATATACACTTCTCATCAGGAAACCTAAACACCTTGCAAGTTCATGTCTTGTAAGGATTATCAGAAAATTGTGTATCTAAATATAATATCCGTCTTTTTTTTATACCACAAGGATGGCAAACAAGCATGCGGTCCGCCTGATGGTAAGCGGTTACCGCCGCCTATAGACGCTTGCAACACCAGGGGTATCACTCGCGCGTTGCCGACCCTGCAGGAATCTTTTCACACCCTTCTGTACTCTCCAGGGAAAACCTCAACGGGGAGCTCATTCCACATCCTGAGCGTTCGCGGAAGAAAACTCCTTTGGAAGCGCACAGTGCGAGACCTCTGTGGTTCCAAGGTATGGGGATGAATTCCCCGTCGATGGCGAGAGGTGCGGTGGTAGAAGGTGGAAGTGGGTCTTTAATACCTCATATTATTCACCATTAAATATATACCGTTCGAATACTGACTGCATTATTTGGTTTTTCATGCACTTAAGAAACTTGGGAAAACATCGAGAGGAAACCTGCAAGTGTTTGAGAAGAAATTCAAAGAGTATATAGTGCTTGAAAAACGGCGATTTTGGCATCTGTCACGTTGACACCGAAAAATATTTCAGGCGAAACGCGTTGTGTTACAATTCGGATCACATCGATCCCTCCCTAAATCTCGGGCTAGGCAGAGGGTACAACGCTAATTCTCTCTGATCTGACATAGGTACGCTTCACACACATTCATCAGTCTCTTCACATAGTCGATTACGAGTACTCTTGGCGTATTAAAAGATACGAAAACTCGAAATAAAGTTAATGTATAAACCGACGACGACCGTCTGGTCTAGTGGTTAGAGCTCCTGACTGCGAAACTTGAGGTCGCGGGTTCGAATCCCGCTGAGGTCAGATATTTGTGTGATGAACACGAATATTTGTACCTTAGTCTTGGATGTCCTATGTATTTATGTATATATCTATCTATATAAGTAAATATATCGTTGTCTAGTTACCATAACACAAGCTTTGATTAATTAGGGACTAGGTCAATTTGTGTGGAATTGTCCCAGGTATTTATTTATTTATTTAAACCAAGTGGGAAAGCAAGAACAAAGTTTTTTAGGAACTATTATGTACTCAAACGTAGATCCGAGTATCGATCGGTTTAACAATGTAAGTAGATAAGATAGTGTCGCCAACAATGGTTTCCAAGGCTCTGGTGTGTTCCATTTAGGTGTACTACATGTACTCGGTTCTATCAAACATGTTTAGACCTAAATAATACCTAAATATTTATGTATATGTTGTTGTATGTGTATAAAATAGGTATATGTCTCGTATTTATTTATTTAGATTGCTTAGTATATGTATATTATAGAAAATATGTATATTTCATCCGCTCAACTATCACA
>JACCPG010000762.1:55858-94348 GCA_016069955.1 Drepana arcuata | reverse complement strand
CACTCGGCCACCACGGCTCTTCGGACTCGAACGAAAAAGGAAAGTTCAACCCCTCGTGTATAAGGAAATTTAATTAAATTAATTGGCATTATTTAATACCTATTCATGATATTATTCCAACATGAGCGAATGCAATATCACTGCAAACTATCGAATAGCGGAAGATCTCTCGAAACCCGTATCTTTTAATCTCAACAATCAGCCTTACGTTTGTTTCGTCCACAGATAAATCCGGACGACCACGGCCGGCCGGCGTGTCCGAGTATCCGGATTACCCGACTGTCTCCGGATATGCTGCCGGGAGAGTTCGTGCCGCCGCACGCGCTCTAGCGATTAGTCCTACTGCCCCTCGGTCCGAGAGCTCGACCCGGATCGACTGTACACGACACAAATAGATGAGTATACGCAAACATTCGGATACGCTCTGATACTTATCCTCTAGGTAACATACTTTAAGATTTCAATGTATACATATCTTCACACTTTCCCACAAGGGGGTAGCTTGTTGAAACCATTGCCTTTTCTTAAGCACGCCTATACATTCGACTTCAAATTCCTTGTCAAACCTTTGCTGGTTTCCTCTCGATGTTTTCATTTACCGAAAGCTCGTGGTGTGAATTATCACTGTACTTGAATTCATATAAAATTACAAATGGATTTGACTTGAATAGGCCTCTCGGCCACCACAGTTTATAATGATTTCATTTAAAAGATCACTATTTGTGGTATGTACCCACAAATAGTGATCACCATAACAGGCGTAAACACATAATGTTATATTTTATTGCATGTTATAGCATACATACATATCATCATTCCGAGTCTCTAACTAGAGTAGGCAGCGTATGTTATTGTTTAGTGGAACAAAGGTTTTGCAATGAGAGACACTACTGATTCGAAACAACTTATAATCAATCATTAATTAGTTAGCAATCTTTAGTTTCGTCATTCAATTTAAGTAATAACTGACTATAAGTTATCCTAACATTAGATATTCTAGTTATAAGCTTGAGTAGATAACTGGAATGACTAGCGTTACAATGACTAATAGCCAAGTAGATGACAAGAAGATGTGATGTAATCAAGTCTGCGGAACCGAAGAATGAGGACCCAATTTACTTGGAGGTCACGTGTATTCTTGGGGAATTAACACACCTTATGAGATGTTATTGCTTGAGAATACACGTAGCTGACAAGGACAAAGTCATCGCTTCACTCTGCAGTTGAGGAACGAGCTGCGAGTATTAATTCTACACATAGCTGATATTGAATGTATGAGTAGTTGTATATCTAGTTTTTCGTCAGGATACTGATGCCATGTCCATGAAGCTTAAGTTAAACTACTGCTGTTATTTATAAGATGTGATTTTCGAAATTGTATTTCATTATTTATTTATTATATTATACTATTTTGATAAATGTTCATTATTGTCCTAGATCATGTTAATTACTCCCGCAATGGATTTTATGTTTTCCGCACAATTCGCTAAGGCTTCAAAACAATAAATATAAATATAATAAAATATATCCTCACGCCTTCCCACAAGGGTCCCCGAAGGGGTAGGCAGAGGTGTATAGGTAATACCCACACACCCACTTTCCGCCAGAGGTATATTAGGTGCCAACGTGACAGATGGCGAGTCCATCGCCGTTACTCAAGCACGACTATACATACGCCTTTTGAATTTCTTCTCAGACGTATGCAGGCTTCCTCACGATGTTTTCCTTCACCGTAAAGCTCGTGGTGTGACTAATCACTGTACTTAAGTTTAGAAAAACTCATTGGTACAGTCGGGATTCGAACTTGCGACCTTTGCGTCGCAGGCAACTGCTCGAACCACTCGGCCACCACGGCTCTCGCTCTCGGCTTCAAAACAATCGTCCAAAAATTAACCAACATTTTACAGAACGTACATTTTAGATATGTAACAGTTTCCTGCCACATTTTTCATTCAAATTACTATTTTTAAACTAGTAAACACAATTGTTTTATTCTGAATTCTCGAACTAAATCCTTACAAAATACCACAAATGTCACAAAAAATTTTTTTTGTTATAAATTGAACTTAAAAACTATGAAGAAACAAGTGTTATCATTTATGTACTTATATATATCGGAGCGGACGGCAGTGTTAACAGCAACAGTTTCTTTAATACAGTATTCTTTACTTGCAGATGCGGTGGCAGCACCAACTTCAAAAGAGCCGATTCAGCACAGGGCATGCTGCTTTATTGATGGAAGAAATATAAGAAAATTGTATCATAACCTCAGATTTGGATTATTATTAAAATATTGCAAAATTAAAGTTTTGTAATCAATCGGTTTTTTTATTTCAAACTAGCTGTTCCCCTAGGTTTCACACTTAACACATAAGATATATCTAGTTAATAATAAATATAATAATCTCCGTGGCAAACTTCATACAATTCCATACAGTAGTTTTTGTGTGAAACAGGTACAAACATGCTCACAAACATTAGCATTTTCGTTATCAGTACGATGTCGGTGTGTTTACTCGAATAATATAAAAAAAATAGATCAGAGAACCTGACAATGATTGAAATCAAGTCACTTATAGCCAATTAAATTATAAGAAAGACACATATGTATTTACCACGCAGTCTCTCAAGGGGTGGGCAGAGAGAGTAGTACCAGTTCTCTCTAGACTAACGGACCTCTTTCGCTTCATCAACAATTATAATAATTAATAATAAATACCTGGGACAATTCCACACAAATTGACCTAGTCCCAAATTAAGAAAAGCTTGTGTTATGGAAACTAAACAACGATATATTTACTTATATAGATAGATATATTCACACGAGATGGAAAGTATGAAAAAGATATTGAAAGAAGGATAACTGCCGGAAATAAGGTGAATGGAGCCATGTCGGCGTTGACGGGCAGTAAAAGTCTGAGCAAGAATACTTGAGTTGCTGTCCACAACGCGATATTGGTACCTACCTTGTTGTATGGCAGCGAATCCTGGGTATGTCAGAGGAAGTATGAAAATAGCTTGAATGCAGTGGAGATGCGATCTCTTAGAAAAATGTGCGGAGTAACGATATTAGATCGAATCCGCAATGAAGAGATTCGCAAACCAACTGGCGTGAATGAGGGCGTGATTGTTAAGATGAAGAATGTTGTTGGTTTGGACACATAGAAAGGATGAGTGAAGAAAGATTGACGAAACAGATATTCAAAGCAAAAGTGTGTGCAAGAAGAGGCAGAGGAAGGTCACGTTCCAACTACCTGGATCAAATAGATCGGACTCACAAGGACGGGAACGTTAAGAGTACTCGAAACCGACGAGCATGTATGAAGAGACTGATGAATGTGAATGAAGCGAAAGAGGTATGTAAGTCTAGAGAGAACTGGCGCTCTATACTCTCTGCCTACCCCGTAAGGGGCTTAGGCAGAGAGTAGAGTAGCAGAGAGGGGGATATGTATGTATGTATATATACATAAATACATAGGATATCCAAGACTAAGGTACAAATACTCGTGTACATCGGACAAATATCTGTCCTCAGCAGGATTCAAACCCCCGACCTCAAGTTTCGCAGTCAGGAGCAAATTATAAGAAAACAGTAAGTAATCAATCGTACCATGAGCTTAATGGTGGAGGAAACACCGAGAGGGAACCTGCATATGCTAAGTATGACGATAGTTGTTGCAAATGTCCGAAAAAGGGAAGATATAAATTATGGACGGCCGCTATAAATACGAGCAGTACGCTCCAATTAGGTATCTATATGACGCGATACTCTATGGGTTCCATTTCCAACTTAATCTATTCGTAGCCCTGTTCGCAATCACGCAAACAATGCATCACTAGACTGCACCTAGTTCTAATTTTCTTATAGTGTATGTTATTCGCTGAGAAGAACTAATCTATTTTGTATATAATATATCTTCACGCTTTCCCACAAGGGTCCCCGAAGGGGTAGGCAGAGTTTTATAGGTTGTACCCACACACCCATTTTCCGCCAGAGCATTTATTTTAGGTACCAACGCTACTGATGGACACTCCTCGCGATGTTTTCCTTCACCGTAAAGCTCGTGGTGTGACTAACCACGGCCCTTGAGTTCAGAAAAACTCATTGTTACAGTCAGAATCAAACTTGCATTTTACTAGTTCTTGGCCACCTCAGCTCTCATGTATACTATATTTACTATTATAATACATACCTTTACGACTTTCCACAAGGTTTCCGAAGAAGCAGATTAATTAACACGCTCATAACCTGATGTAACTAAGCTTAGGTGCAACCCTACGTGATGTGTTTGCAGCCGTTTCTCAGACTCAAATACGCCTTTGAATGCGTAATAACTTACATGTTGTTGCATATATAAATAAATATCTAAAGGATTTCAATTAAAAGGGGAACAAAATTATAGAGAATTATAGCTATCCACGATCACTTCCAGTAGAATGGGCATCGGTGGTGTTATCGCTGGGAACATATTTAGGTATCCAGTGTGTCGCTGTTTCCCTGGTTCAGTTTCAAATTTGTATTTATACAAAGATATTCTTCCGTACGTATGGATGAAGGTGTATGTGTTGCATACACTATTAAAAAGTAGTTAATTAATAACTAGTTGCATAAACATTTCCTGGGAAGGGTGTTAAGGAACCCTAAACCCTAAAACGCAGTCGGTAGGAATTAGGGTAACAAAGGAGTATAAAAAATACAAAGTAGAATAAGAGAGTATATGAACGAAAATATTTAATTATTGTATTAAAAACTAAATCACTGAAAAGAGTATGCTAATCCAGCGCCATTCACTAAGCACAATCAAAGTAACAAATTAATTAACACAATAAAATCCTAAGACGCGTCTGTACCTAGCTATCATATTATTTACATATTTGTTTGTAGGTAATGGCAGAACATCTTAAATACTACAATCACCTCGATTCTAAATGAAAAATAAAAAAAAATCGTTTTTTTAAACGCTCCCGCTGTGACTTATCATCTCCTAAATTAATAGACGAGACATTCCCTATTACCGCTAAGTTTTAGTGTCATCTATTAATTACATTGAAGTTTTGGGAAAATAGGCCAATAGTTATTATCAGCGACCAGTTAGTAGTACTAACATTTGCACCGCGACAGAGACTTCTCATTTCAAACTAGGGATAAGATATTAGAAAACTATATCGCGGCTCATATGCTAGCATTGCAGGAGGCTCACCATGGCGAGCTATTGCAATCATAATTCAAGAATGTAAACGTAATAGATGTAGATGACTATAAATATTCTCTTTCGGACTCCTGAATTATTATTTCAAAAGTACGTAATAGTAGAGGCTGAACAAGATCGGGGTAAAGTGTAAATGTTTGTAGGTAATGCAAACCGAGGGCAGAAAAACGTTAACTGTATCTAATCTAACTCATCAGCTTCGGGGGAAGCTCTCGGAGCCCGTCGGTCCGGTAAATGCACGCCGCTGGGGTCGATGGGTGGGTCGTCATCATTCAGTTCAAAGCTAGCCTTTCGTCTACGATCCAGTGTTAAAGTTTCAATATTAGTGGCAGTAACGTCACTGTTGCCGTCGTTAGCTCCACTTGGAGTGGTTTGTTCAAGTGTTTGGTCCGTGGACTGACTGTGTGAACGCTTGATATCTTTATCGGAATTCCTTCGTGCGATTTCTTCTATTTTGATACCTTCACCGCTTGGGGTGTATTTATCAACGTTATTAAGATTTTCAGTCGCGCGAGCAGCCACGGCTCTTAGCTCCGGCTCTTGTTCGGAGGGTCGGCTCGATTCAACTAAATTAGCTTCGAGAGCCGCCGTCGATATAACGTCGCCTGTATGAGTGGTATTAGTGTGAACAGTGGACACAGAAGGAGAGGTTTGTGTTGTGGATTGAGCGGTATTTTGTACTGTTTGCGTGGTCGATTGCGTGGTGTCCGGGGAGGCTTGAATGCCGGTTCCAGGCGCATCGTGGTAGGCAGCTCCGCTAGCCATTGCCGCGATACCGGCCAAGCCCATCATGCCGGCCATACCTCGGTGAGTGCGAAGCAGCAGCTGCTGAAGTTGCGCCTGCTGTAGTATCACCGGGAGCTCGTAGTGGTGGAAGAAGTACAGCATTGAGTGCTGAAAAATAAGAATTATGTAATGCATGCGTTATACTCCTTTCTCTATCCTATTATTTTGCAAGCGCTTAGGTGTTGAACATTGCAAAAGAAATAAGCAAGTATATACCTGATTTTTTTTATAAAAACAAGCACCCCATAGAAATTTGATATTTATTTTTCCAAATAAAGAACACATTCTTTTGAATGAGATCTACAAATCAACCTACATGTCTTAATAGATGCGAGAACGGTGATGTTCGATTATAAGTTACTAGCGGCCCGTCCCGGCTGCGCAAGGGTAGACATACGATTTTTATGAAAGAAAATATAGCCTATGTCACTTAGGGTGAACATAGTCGTTGTTGAGTTTGTTCATTACAAACATACACACACACAAAAATACATATCTTTCCTCTTATAATATTAATAAAGATATGTTCACATTGGCATTTATGATATTGGTATGGCTATGTAGTTATGTATATGATGATATATATAATTAAGGTCATGGCAGTGGGTGAGGTAGGTGCCGGCTCTTGTAGATATTCCAGTCGTTCCGTGAGCAGTTTATGAGACACGTCCGTCGAACTGAGCAAAACTCCTTTAGACAAATAAATGAGCGACTCGTGACGGTGTCGCCAATCCTGTCTTTATTTATTTATTTATTTCTGGGTCAAAGTTCCTCCCCTTGCGACGTCGGACATAAGTTTTAATTAAGAAACTTGTGACCGCTCTCGACTCAACTTTTATTTGAAATTATATTTTGTGATCCCCATCGTTTTGATTTTTTTCCGACTGCTAGGAGTGTAACGGGTTACCGGCGAGGACAAGTTGCGACACCTTCTTGATTTATTATTCGTGGGGACGAGCGCGCTGATACTAATTGAAAAATATTTGCATCATTTTTATTGTGTCTTACTAGCAGATCCCTCGGTTTCACCCGAGATACATTTTATCATCCCATGTTATCGCTTCCATTGGAATGTGCATGTATTAGCGATCTTCAGTGAACATGCTATCTAATGTATGTTATAATGTACATAACAATAATAATAAAACAATACACTAATATACAATACAATTTTTCTAACCGAATTAGTAGTTTAAGGCGCCTAAACAAACAAACTCTGTCTCTGTACATATATTAGTATAGATAAAATATTGCACAAAGAAATACATAAAATGCAACTAATACATAATTTGTATTTTCTTTATTCTAGTGAATCTAAAATAGTACAGACACAATATTTTATAATATACGTACACCAAACAACACTCGTAACATTATGGTGACAGCCCATTAACGATTTCTTGCAGATAACGCGAAACACGGGTAGTATTTTACTTATATCGCAGGCTAGTATTTCAACTACATTCGTATGTACGTATCCGTGTTAGTACATATTCTTCTTTACGTGCCTTTCCAACAAGCGAAGGTTGGCTATCATCTTATGAAATTTGTCGCTATCTTGCGCAAGGCGGAATAATTGCACGGCGCTCGTATGCGTATATTATAAGTATACATTATAAAGCGATAATTAACACATCCTTTCCTACCCCAATCTGTTTGTGGATCATAGCTATGGCAAATATAAAAAAGGATCAAACGTTTAAAAGGTATTTAATGGACAAGGATGATGCCCTTTTATACGTCCATTAAAACCGGCCGCTTTGAGATTTACCGCCGCCCTGCCTGTTAGATAGGTACGTGAATAAAAAATATCCTTTTTTTATCAATTTTCAGATCGTTTGTAACAGATTACATTGACATCGGCCAGATGAAAAGTTAGATTTGACCGTGCTGTCGGTTCAGAAGTGTTTTTCAGGCTCGCTTTGAGGTTTCGTATATTTAGAAACTGTAAAGTGATAGTATCAATTGGCAAAATGTCAAGAATAATTTTCATAGTAAATTATGAATAGTGAAACACTCAGTGTTTTGCATGTGCATCTGAATGAACTAAGGCGTCTACTGGTTGGAAAGAACATGGCTTGCTTTATGCAGCCACAGCCGTGGTGTTAGCGCGAAACACGTTGAATAACCTTTCACGGATTTAAAACTTCAAAGGAGTCCGAGGGTTCTTTTTAATGATAAATTTTTTAGCCACAAATTTATCTTAAACACTTTACGAGAGCTGTTTTGATTATGCCAAGACGGTAGAAAACTCAGACGAAAATAAAGTTATTTTGATTTTAAATGCAAAGAATAATGTGAAGGGAAAACAGAAGGCCGCGTAAAAGGCCTTCGCTGTCGAGAGACATTTTTAGGAAGGTTTTTTATTTAACTAATCCTCGGGCATGCAAAGGTATGGTTGCAAAGGTATAATTTGATACAAAAACATTGTATCCTCACGCCTTCCCACAAGGGTCCCCGAAGGGGTAGGCAGAGGTGTATAGGTAGTACCCACACACCCACTTTCCGCCAGAGGTATATTAGGTGCCAACGTGACAGATGGCGAGTCCATCGCCGTTACTCAAGCCCGACTATACATACGCCTTTGAATTTTTTCTCAGACGTATGCAGGTTTTCTCTCGATGTTTTCCTTCACCGTAAAGCTCGTGGTGTGACTAATCACTGTACTTAAGTTCAGAAAAACTTATTGGTACAGTCGGGATTCGAGCTTGCGACCTTTGCGTCGCAGGCAACTGCTCGAACTACTCGGCCACCACGGCTCTGCCGGCTGCGGCTCTGCTCTGCTCGGCCAACATTGTGTTTGAATAAAGTTTCAAATGATTAATGGGCCCTTATAGAAACCATGCATTTGTTTGCTGTGGATGTATACATAGCCGAAAAATTATGGTAGGTATAAATCGCCTTGCCAAATTAACAACAATTTGGGCAAACCACAAAGTAAGCCGCTGAGAGTGTTTGACTTAAGTTTAACTATAATTTGCAAGAGATCTGGAAGATTACAACACTTTACGGCGTTTCCATGATGGCGGAGCTTTTCTGTTGATTTAGGACTAGACAGAAATTACCACAAACTCGTCTATTAAGCCCTCGTAATGTTATGGGAGCTCGAATACACGACTTGATCTTTATCCATTATAGAAAAATAAAAAAATCTGAAAGCACATGGAAAATTTCAAGACGATCAAAAGTTAAATTGTTAATTGAATGTAGAGCTTAAGTTAAAGCTGCTTGTCAACAAGTTGTTACGTCGGTTAAATTAATGTAAGGATCGGCCCCGCGCTGGGCGCCAACGTTATGCTGGCCGCGTCGTCGAGCGGCCCGTAGCGGACGACCTCATGAAATATGATTTTTATTAATAAGTTGACACGCTCGATGATTATAAGATAAGCCCCCGCTTTGCATTCCAGAGGGGCTCCTTGTTTTTCGATGTCACCCTCTTCGGCTGTAATCCGACAAAGCCTACCCCCCTTCTCTTTACTCCACACTGTGGTACTCAAGCAAGAGGAAATTTCTCCTTATTTAATGTTTTCATTATTATAAATCTATATAGAATTTTTATTATAATTGTGAACGCATACTTTTGACAACGAGTTTCGGCGGAAAAATATTTTAAGTGGTGTCGTAGCTGGCTTAATTCGTACGATCTTTTCTCTCTATAATTGAGAAGTTAGGGAGGGGACATTTTTATGACTTTAGAAGTGAACAACACTGACTACCGATAACAAAAAAAAGTTTCTTGTACTGTTTATGCTTGTGTCGTGAGATAGTCACAGATTCTTTTAAAATCTCTGTGATAAAGTACCATTTTGCAATTGGATATAATGATGAAATATAATCACTTACTATGAGAACTCACTTGCACACACTCACCTACTCTTAATGTACAATAAAAATATCTTACAATAACAAAGAAAAATGAGAGTAATTCAAGTGGTTAGTTGTAAAAACGTGAGTCGAGCAGCGGACCCCTTGAGGCATCCGAGAAATATTACAAGAACGGATGATATTGTTCCCGTACTCATCTGACAATAGTTTGATGGCCTTGGAAATATGAAGTTTTGTCTACATAAGACAATATGGTGTATTTTGGGATAAAATAATTGAAAATTTTCTTTTCGGATAATACGTATCGATCACGTTCGTCGAGCGTGTTCTTGGCAACGTAACTTTCTCAGCACTATATGTATATCTCTTGATAAATGCTCGCCAGTTTCGAGTACTCTGGATGTTAATGATTCTAGTTTCGATGCCAGACCCGTTCCTTATCACCAGATACAATTATTTTACTTATCAGCGTACCGCAATAGCACTGAAGTTTAATCGTTAACCGAATCTTTGGAATATCGTCTAGAAAAAACAGGAAAGATTTATAAAGGCTGTTTTTGTACCAACCTTTACAGTTGACCACACAAAGAAAATTGTATTTAATATAAAGCGCATAGAGTTCAGTCTGGAACGTAAGTTTGTCGCAAAAGTCGTGATTCGTTGACAAATGCTCACAAGTGAACCCCAAACCCCTACTACACAAGTTTTCTTCTTTATTTTAAAAATAATAATAGCAAGACATCCTGCGCAGTGTTGATAAAATATTTTACGTATATATGTGTGTGTGCGTGCAATCCCAACTTATGTTCGTGAATCCCTCTTGACAGCGACTCATGTTATTGTTACGCTGCCTTGTTCTATATTTTTTACACAATAAGATTTCTACGGTAAGTATATATCTTCACGCCTTCACGCCTAAAAGAATCAGCGAACGGGTAGGCAAGGTGTAGTAAAACCCCCTTATCGCAGGAGATAAATTTAGGTGCTAACTCATCAGATAACGAATACACCGTTTATAAAGCACGACTATACTTTATTATCTTTATATCATCACGACAGTTCCTCCTGGGGTAGGCTGAGGAAATTGCACGCCAGTTTTTCTCTAGTTCTGCAGACCTCAATCGCTTCATCCACATTCACCAGTCCCTTCAAATATGATCGCCGGCTACAAGTTTTGAGAAGTTTAAAAATGTTCAAACGTGGCATACGGTTTCCACTCGGTGCTTTCTCAGTGTGATAAATTACTCTATGACAAGTGTAGTGAAAATATTATTTTATATTCCTTGCTTTCATGAACAAAGTTTGATAAGCTTACGAAAGATTTTTTTCCAAGTAGCTTGTCTGTATCACTATCCAATATGAAAGCGTAAGCCGTTCGAAGAGCTTTGTAAAATATCCTTACGAGCAGCAAAAGGCATCTATCTGCAAATGGATGCATAAGTCTTTAACACATTTTCTGCACGACTTTGAGATACATGTATAAACTACTAAGCTACGTACAGAAATAATATGTAAATTTATGACAGTTCGTTCAGAATCGTAAACTAGTTCTGTATTTGCCAATGAATTGGTTTATTAAAATGAAGAGGTCGCAAACAGTTAATATTATTATATATATAGCTCTAACTATTGTATCGTATTGGTAAGTAGACTGTAAGGATCTTAATATGATTGTGGATAAATAAATAAAACTAAATCAAAGTGCTCTGGACAAACACGCCGTCTAACCTAACCGTGATAACCGTGAAACGATGTATCAATGTGTTTCGTTAAATAGACGTTAGAATAGTATATAAAATAGACGGCTTTCAACAACTATATTTTTATAGGTTATAATAGTCCGATTATAAAATTCATATATATTTTAAATAAAGTAGTAATTTGTGGCAGAGGAAGGTCACGTTCAAACTACGTACATCAAATCAGTCGCGTATGTATAGTCGTGCTTGAGTAACGGCGATGGGCTTGCCATCTGTCATGTTGGCACCTAATATACCTCTGGCGGAAAGTGGGTGTGTGGGTATTACCTATACACCTCTGTGTGGGAAGACGTGAGGATATATTATTATATTATATTATTTCAATTACTTTTTGTTACTTGTACTCTGCATGCGAAGATGGTAGGTTGGTTCTATTTCTGGTCATATTGTCATAGACATGATTTATATGAAATGAGTATTCATATAATGGTAGTTTCGTAAAATGTATTTTGATGTTTCTGCGTATTTCCAACATCCACAAGCTTTATATAAACTAATGGCAGCGGAATTGCTTTGTTATTTTTTTATTTTATGCGAAGACTATCAGGTGTGATACTCGGAAAAGTACCTTATAGTAGGAAATGTATTCACAATCGTTTGTGTACAAGATCGAGATTCAATATACAAAGTTATCTAGAATAGTACCAACGTGAAACAACCCAATATTTTTTTTATTAGACTTCGACTTTCTTTCAATTAGTATTCCCAACTGGTTGGACCATCTTACTTTTACCGAGACTTTTTGGGAACTGTAGACAGTAATGCAAATAGTATGATACCCAAATATCGCTCAGAACCAAATAGGCAATTAGTTAAAAATATTTCACGTAACAACGGTGTTTCAAACTCAAATAGTTTTAAAAAAATCAAAAATTAATCTTTATTACAATCGCATACAAGTAAATTACTTGTATGCTAATAGTAATAGAAATAAGTATAATTGAAAAAACTTTAGTAACCCTGGTTGGCGAGTGGTACGGGTAGTTCAACAGAAAGATTGCAAGCTCGAATCACGACTGTACCAATGATTTATTTTCAACTTAAGTACAATGATTAGTCATACCACGAACTTAACGCTGACGGAAAACATCAAGAAACCTGCGTTCAAGTAACGACGATAAACTAGCCATCTGTCACGTTGGAAGCTAAAATATACCTCTCTGGCAGGATGGTGAGAAGATATATGTATGAAGAAAACGTTTTAGACGGCAGTATTTTTCATATATTATATGGAAATGTATGTCTATGGATATATATATTCATTTCAAGACTGTTCCTGTGCTATTGACCATACTTTGATGTAGTGGTATAATTCGAGGAAGGATGGGTTTTTAGAGGATGCTACCACTTTTTACTAAGCTGAATAAAATGGTTTTTATGTCACTTAATAGCCTGGAAAGATACATCATAAAACAAAATGGAAACTTGCCTGTATGAAGAGCCACGACGTGACGAGCGCCAGACTGCTATACTGCCCGTTGAACCGGTAGTGGTAGGCGTAAAACGAGAAGTGATACAAATAGAAGAACCTGCGGACAAAACATAATTGTATTTAGACAACAAATACAACACTGTCAAATTATGTTCTTGCCCTATACATAATTGGGAAACATTTTGTAACAACAGTTAAAATATTTCAAGTTTTTGTTTATTCATTTACAAAAACAGTTAATATTTAATCAGATATTTTCGTGGTAATAATTATATTATATGCACCAATGATTCCAAATGCTATTGCTAAAGATAGAGAAGAAAAACTAATAATTTATAGGTTCCATCCCGGTTCGACCATACAGAGAAGATAGTTAAAATTGTCTCGTTAGAACTGCCTTGTTAGGTATCATGACGCAACAAGTAACTGCGGAACCATGGACATCATTAAGAACCTACGAACACGCACCTCTATTAATACTAACGATATATAAACGATCAAGAAATACTACTTTCACATATATAAGCGTATCTATCTAAATCACTTAGAGATTTCCATAAAAAAATTGACGGTAATTTATGATTTACATATATTCTTATATATAATGGATGAAGCGAAATAGGTCTGAAAGTCTAGAGTACTGGCGCTCTCCTCTATGTACCTACCCCTAGAGGAATTAGAAGATTATATATATATAGCCGTAGTGGCCGAGTGGTTCGAGCAGTTGTCTGCGACGCAACGGTCCCAAGTTCGAATCCCGACTGTACCAATGAGTTTTTCTGAACTTAAGTACAGTGATTAGTCACACCACGAGCTTTACGGTGAAGGAAAACATCGTGAGGAAACCTGCATAATTCTGAGAAGAAATTCAAAGGCGTATGTATAGTCGTGCTTGAGTAACGGCGATGGACTCGCCATCTGTCACGTTGGCACACACCCACTTTCCGCCAGAGGTATACTCTGGCGGAAAGTGGGTGTTTGGGTATTACCTATACACCTCTGCCTACCCCTTCGGGGACCCATGTGGGAAGGCGTGAGGATATATTATTATTATATATATATAATCAAGTTCCTCTAGATTTCCTTAATGATCTAATCATCTAAATTTTCAATCATCTGAATCTACCTACACTTATAATAATAACTTATATTTTATGTATTTTGCATTTCATTGTAATATCATTTTTTTTTCTACATAAACTAGAAAGTGTATCGGGTACAAATTTCTATAACATAAGCTGTTATAGGAATCTTACGATTTTTTCTTTATTATATATTTAAATTTACCGCGGAACACAGCTCACAGGTTGTGGTATTATTTCATGCTCAGTGTAGTAATTATAATTATTCTATACATTATTATAATTTTATTGTTATTCTACATATTAAACACAATTTAAATAACCCTAAAAAATATAAGTTTACATAAAAATGCTGACCCCAATCGCATAAGTTGATGAAATGATAATAGTAAATGCCATTTGCCAATGCATCAAATGAAACATGAAAATTCTCTAAACTAGAAAATCCGACAACAATCATACCTACTTGTAATGTGTCATTGAACAAGCATCGTAATATTTCAAATGCAACGCGACAAGGCAGCAACATCGGCAATTCTTCACACACTCCTAGACATCTCGATAGTGATGCGAAACGTTATCGAAGTGATCATTCTAATCTGACAATATACCGGTTTATTTCAAATAAGTGACATTTTGTCTTTCTGGCTTCAGCTCAATTTGTTCAACAGTTTTTTTGGGATGATACAGAAAGAACATGTACATGCTAAGCTTGAACCTAACTACAGTGAACACCGTAAGGGACGGCAACCTGCCCGCGAAGATAAACCTGAGGAGTTCCCCGGGGCGACGGATTCGCAAGCATGTCATACTGGTACCTAAATACATTTCTAGTTAAGTGTAGGTATTCATTTGTGGGAAAGTGCTGAGATTTATTTGTTTTTATAATACTAAGGTTGCAAATAAGCATGAATCCCGCCTCATGGTAAGCGCCGTCTATGGAAGCACACAAAACCAACGGTATCGTTCGCGCTTTGCCGACCTTTAGATATTTAAATCGGTAGGGTTATATCGCAGTTATAGTACACGGGTGTGAAACCACAACGAGTATTGAGTAGGTGCAATCTTTATTCGAATGAAACGAGCGCACTCGATGCTTCGAGTAGTAGACATTACTTGTCATCACTACGGCGGCGGCAAGCCAATCGTATATTTCACTCGTCTATAGATACCATTAAGTTCGTTATCTGCTTATTTCGGTGGATAAATTCCCAATGTGCGACGAGGGCGACAAACGGGCCCCGGAAAAGGGGAAATGTCACCTCGTTATCTGAAAAGGTTGCAATTTTATTTGAAATCGATATTCACTGTGATATATGTACATTTTTCCACGACTATTGTGTAGAGCTTGTAAGGAGACGCTTTTTGTACGAGATTTTCTTTGTCGTTGTTGTACCATGAAGCTAAGTCAGTGATAATGAGGTCGTGCACAATAAAATGCTCATTCGAAGCAATGGCTATGAAAAACCAAACATGCGGGAATACAAAACGGAAAACCAGGTGATAAAAGTATTATTGCTAAACGAGTAATTAGCTATGTTCAGACCATTTATTTGCCTTTATGTGTACCCAAACCTTGGTATTTCCAAAATTGATGATGTTAGATCAACAAGAAATTTCTCATACGACAAACAAAACCTACGAAGAGGCAGAGGAAGACAACGTTCTAACTACTTAGTACAAATCGATCGGACACACAAGAATGGGAATGTCAAGAGTAAGCGAAACCAGCAAACATGTATGAAGAGACTGATGAATATGGACAAAGCAAAAGATGTATGTTATTCTAGAGAGAAGTAGCGCTATGCTCTCTCTGCCTACCCCGCGAGGGAATCGGGGTGATGATATTTATGTAGGTATGTGAAAACAAACTTCTGCTTTAATTGTCGAGTGCCTGACAGCGGGACTTATATAGCACATAGACAAAGTATGTATAGCCCAAAGCATTTACCAACGAGCAATGAATTCCACAAAGAACCTATGCATACGTTCATCGAAACCCTGAATAAACTTGATGCGGATGCTATTACCATGTTAATACGAGCAAAACACTCTCTAATTAGTAGCTTGAGATTAATCCCTACCAACTCCACGTGTTCGAATTAATTTCATATGACGCTGTAACGTGTATGCGTATTATGGCGTGTTTGGCCATGTCTGAACCAATTATAAACCAATGCAGGTTTAGCAACATCAGTGATATTAAGGGCGACTAAGCCTTTCGAAGCAGATGTTTCTTCAAACAGCTAATCGAAATTCAAAATCAAACCTGGTGATTGTGTAGTGTCACAGTGTGTGAAATATGAATATAAGGCAGATAAAAGATAGAGAAGTGAGAGAAAAGAAGAGAGACAGAGAAATAAAAATGTGCAAAATTGCACATACTCTTACTCTTACTACTTAATACCCCACAGCAAGTATTATTAAATTTACTTATCACGCAATCGTCATTCGCCGTTTAGTATTTCTGTAAGTCATTGTACAAATTACGATTAACTTACAAATAATTTTTTGTCCATTATGACTATAAGAAACACGAACATTTATGGGTGGGAGACATGTTTGTTCAGCCTTCAAGCTGGCTGGATGGTCTTGAGCGGAATTCTGAATGGATTAACATCCCACCAGAAGTATAAGTGCTCACTCGGGATATATAACTCATACCCCGAACATAAAAACCAGCATAGGGAATACCGAGGGGCGCACCTAATACATAGTACATTTTATATGTCCTATATGAGAATTATTCAGTTTAAAGAGAACCAAAGCAATGGAAGGAGCAAGCTTCAATTTCTTTAAAAAACACTTCTAGAGCAGACAGTAGCACAAAGACAAAGAGATACCCGTCGATTAAGTTCTTAAGTAACAATTTCACGCAAAAAATCGAGCTTGGAATAATTTAAGAGGGAGACTTGTCCAGCCGTAGGTACGCCTCGCAGGCGGCCTCTTTGCTACATCAAACGGCGCGAGATTACCAACGCATTAAACATACATGCTAGAAGTAACAAGCGGCGTTTTCTTAATGTTATCCCGTCCATAAATATTTTATCGGACCGGTAATGGAAAATGTAAATGACGTCACAACTGTGACAACGGACCGTATAAACGCACGCTCGATTTACTCTTACTGGTGACTCGATGATGGTCTCTTAACGATTCGCAAACATACATTACGTTCGACTGGTGTGTATTCAATTGCTTTAAACGGGTATACAAGACTATTGTTTTTCTTTGACTATGTATCACGATACAGCGTGAAATATTGTCTTAATATATACACAAAAATATAAAGCTTTCGATTTCGTTGAAGTTATTTACTTCAGTAGTTTCACCATTGCGTATTGAACTGTAGTAACTCTTTGGTAGCATGGTGTATTTTGCGGCAAGGTTCTTAGATACTTGCTAGTCTTGGATCTCCTATGTATTTAGTATTTATGTATATATCTATCTGTATAAGTAATTATATCGTTGTCTAACTACCATGAAGAGATTCGCAAATCAACTGGCGTGAATGAGGGCGTGATTGTAAAGATGAAGAAAGGCATGTTACGTTGGTTTGGACACAGAAAGGATGAGTGAAGAAAGATTGACGAAACAGATATACAAAGCAAAAGTGTGTGCAAGAAGAGGCAGAGGAAGGCCACGTTCAACTACCTGGATCAAATAGATCGGACTCTGAAGGACGGGAACGTTAAGAGTACTCGAAACCGACGAGCATGTATGAAGAGACTGATGAATGTGGACGAAGCGAAAGAGGTATGTAAGTCTAGAGAGAACTGGCGCTCTATACTCTCTGCCTACCCCGTTAGGGACTTGGCGTGATGATATGTATGTAGTTACCATGATACCAAATTAATTTGGGACTAGGTAAATTTGTGTGGAATTTTCCCTAGATATTTATTACTATTTATTACCCTCACTTCACATTGTAAATTTCCCTAAGTAGCCTATACATGCTTAGAGTTAGTTTTGGTTATGTTTTTTTTTATTACAAGATGAACGTATCGAGTGTCAACGATATTTTCGAAGCAAAACACATTCAATTTTCAAGATATTCATTATGGGTAGGACGATAAAAAATTTGCATCTGCATTAATTGGTGAGTTTCGTTGATGAACCTTCGTTGAATAGGGGGCATAATTGGCGGATGCTAGCACATTTCAAAATCGTTTTAGTTATTTCATTTAAGTATCATGTTATCATAGCCGTTTACAGCTAGTACAAAACAGCGAGTCGAATGCCCATTTACAAATTTCCTTATTACGTGAAAATTATTCAGGAGCCGGAGAGGAGCGGCGTCGAAACTGAATCTTGTTGAACTAACTCAGTGCGAAATCACTTTCGCCTCGGCCTTTGATCTCGAGTGCGTCAAAGGAATATTATTCAGTAAAAACATGTAAATTCGATAAGGTATAATACAATATTACAGAGAGCTGCGGGTTGAGCGTCTCGCGCAACATTTCGCTCCAGATCGGGGGATGATTTCGATATAGTCCAGCTACAGTTGAGCTAGCAGCTGACAGTTGTCAGCGCGAGCGCGGACGCTCGCATCTCCTACGATCAGTGATTGTGATGTGATTAGCTTCTGATTAGCAATTACCATCATCGATTAAAACCATGAGTGAATTTTTTTTAAAACAGCTGTCAAGTCACTCCCCACACCATCCATGAAAAAACTTACCTCTCTAGTCTCCCTCTAACTTGTATACATATACAAGTTCATTCGTATGGGTTTATAAGAATTATAATTATATTAATATTTTTACTATTATTATGATTTTCTGATACAGTTTTTTTTCCAGGCACGTAGGAGGAAGGAATCCTGGAGAATACACACAGGTTGAGCGTGGCTGACTTATACGTGCATTATTTATTATTCTGTTTTTGAATATTTCATAATGTAATAATGGCTTCGCTATAAAAGGATGAGCTCAATTGGTTTATACACTCAGCTTTTAACGTTAAGTGAGTTATTTGGTCCTACTAAAATCACTTTTTATGAAGAAAAAAAATATTATGAAGACTTTTAAGAGATTGAAACAAATATGAGATATATTATTGATACGCAACAAAATATTGGTCGCAACAAAATGGTCAAACGTGGAGAACGCGAGAGTCGCGGCCGACCGCAGGAATCCGCAAAACCCCGACCGCGGCGCGGCACTAACGAAATGAAATTCCGCCGACATTCCGCGCGCCCGCGACTATGACTGTCGACTGCTGCTACACTGCTATTAGTAGCAAAACGAACTATTCAATAAATATACACACACTCGAAACGAAAAAGGCCAAGCCAAGCCAATGAATAACTCCCACGAAGAGATAAAGCTTGTTTGGACAAGTTTACGCGGATGAAACTGCGGGACACATCTAGACGTGTCTATATAAATTTATTTATTTATTGTTAACTATAACGATTACACCAATTACAATAATTAACACAATCTTACAATGGTTAATCGTTATTATTATTATCGTTAAAACACGATCGCATGTCAAAAGACGAGAGAACCAAGAGTATATCTGGCGTCGAAAGCTAATTGCGCCAGTATGTTGACTTTAGCAAAGGTATCGGAATATGAAATGAGAATATCGGCAGTGAGCCGGTACAAGTTAGTGTCGATGCTAATCGAGGGTGGAACTTGCGATCGACTTCGACAAATGCGGTTCAACACAATCTTCACCCGACGCCGAACTTATGCTGCAACTCCAGCTAATCTTAATATAACTTCTGTAACGTATTGCTCACTTCCACGATCATATTTCCAAGCTATTTTTTAGGTTTCGTTCTTTATTTAACAACCCAATGTGCTAACATGTGCTTCGTCAAATAGTCTTATCAAACGTTAGGCGTAAACGTTAAAAGGCCGTAAACAAAATACATAATTCACTTAAATTTAGGTCCAAATTTGCAAAAAAACTCTTCTACGTAAACTATTTGTTTATTTATTTAATTAAGCCCATACATGTACACACATGGGCGTATGTTATGGTGTTCAATATGTTATCATGTTAATCTTAGTCTTCAATTAATTACTGACCATTAAAGACAGTAGGATGATGTTAAGCTTCGCCATGTTCGATTACTTGTTAAGTTGTTTATAAGGACTCCTATTACATCTTAATTTTTTTACTAAAAGATATAAAATACGTAACTTAACGTAACGTATTTTATATATTTTTTCTTCTTATGAAGAAAGATTGACGAAACAGATATACAAAGCAAAAGTGTGTGCAAGAAGAGGCAGAGGAAGGCCACGTTCCAACTACCTGGATCAAATAGATCGGACTCTGAAGGACGGGAATGTTAAGAGTACTCGAAACCGACGAGCATGTATGAAGAGACTGATGAATGTGGACGAAGCGAAAGAGGTATGTAGGTCTAGAGAGAACTGGCGCTCTATACTCTCTGCCTACCCCGTTAGGGACTTGGCGTGATGATATGTATGTATGTATAAAATACGGTCCGTCTTTTTGGTAGTAATCGAGGTACCATCATGCTGCTAGCAAGACATCGCCTGTATCACAAATTCAAGAGCTACCTCCCTAATTGTTGAAAGCGTGTCGCAGGTTCTGGTTGTTTTGTTGTTGAAGGAAGCCCACATCACAAAGACATAGTTAACTTGAGAAATCGCTCTAACCCTTTATATTTTAGAGAGTTCCGAGGGCGAAGTTTAACTCACCGCCGTCGTTTTCAAACCGCTAAGGATTGCCAACTCAATCGCCTGTAAGGTTTCACAACTTTCTCCAACATGAAACCTTTACAATACTAGCTGTGTAAAACTTTCGATTTACGAAATGAAAACATTCTATTTTTGAATTTGACATTTGAATAACAATGGCACCAAATATACTCCATGTTTTATTCTGAGTGACGATAACGATTGTGAAATATTGAACTGTGTGTAAATATAGAACTACTGAAAAGTGTACTTTTATAAATGTATAATCCCAAAGTAAGAGATTTCGATTTGTTGTCAGTGGGTAAGACAAATAGCAATAGCAATAGCAATAGCAAACAATTAGTCACTTTCCCCGGCTAGTCTATTAAATTAGCTTATGGTCTGCATTTCTTAGCCGCGTAGCAGTTTCGTAGCGGTAAGTCACGTGCACCGCTATCACGAAATGTTTTTAGCGCATTTCCGTTCTTGAAACGTGCCAATACCACGTCAAACGATATTTTATAATTTACTTCACAACTTTATTTTTAAATCACTGCTAAGTATTTTATTTATATTTATCTATAGTATCGATATACTATAGAAATGTATGAATGTGTGTGTAGTCTCATTATCTCTCTCATATTTAACTTTACACTAAAATATGCAGGGGAATAAAAATAAAAGTATGAAGAGACTAAGTCTAGAGAGAACTGACGCTCTACTCTCCTTGCCTACCCCGTTAGGGACTCGGCGTGATGACATGTAGGTATGTATGGATAAAAATAAAATATGTTAACCCAGCTAATAATCTATCTCTGTGCCTTCTGGCATGATTTAGTAACAAGGTTTCACATTATTAATATTAGTAAGATTAAAGGTAATTAATAGCGAGGCCAAATTACGCCTGCACATGTATAATGGGAGAATGTAGTGTGAGAGGCTCTCACTGGGGTCCAGTGGCTGTTTGTTTGCAAGACGTGTGTCGGTGGTGTTATTAAATTCCCGTCTTTTTCCCTAATCTCGTTGTCGTCACACCCCGCGGGCCCTCATCGGAAATAGCATTATTTCCCGGCTGGGAGCTTCCCGAAGCGGACACCGGATACTCCCCGCCACCACTGCCTACAAAAACCACCCCGAAACTCTTGTTTGAGAAATTTTTGCTATTTCCTCAGCTTCCGTTTTTAACATTCCTTTGTCGTTTTAAGTATGTTAAAATTTTCAAATTATATCGACATCATTTTTTGTTCAGCTCCTAAGGTGACGAGCGACGGAAGACTTTATTTCATTATTAACTTACATTCCTCATACATTATGTTAGAGATCGGCTAATGTAAGGGAGCGAATGGTTTACTATATTCTTGTCGACACATTTCCATGGCGGGTATAGTATTTTATATGTACACAGTATCATGCAAATGAAATGATAATTAATCTTATTAAAGACAACGCTAATGATGTCAACCGACACTCACTAATGAAATGAAACCCAATCCTTGTTTACTTTGGCCATTCAAGCAAGTATTGTGTTCGCGTAATGGTTTACATTGCGTTGTCTGACGGTTATCACAATATTTTCTTGAGCCGCCGGTGATTTTGGATAACTGAATATTCGATATTACCACTCCAAATAAAAACAATGAGGTATGCCCAAATTAATTAGGCGAACATTGGACACCGTAATACGATCCAGGGATATTCTCGTTTCATAAAACAAGGAACATTCGGCTTCTTATACAACTAGTTCTTAGCCCATAATAATATAAAGTACTATATCTATAAATATCATCTATGAATGTATCAAGCTTCCAGTCGCTAGATTATGTAGTAGTGTAGATGGATCAGGTTCAAAGTGACCAGGTGTAACTGACAGATACCAAGGCGAGACTATAAGGGTGCCGTTATATGTGATTTGGTACGGAACCTTATACAGTACGGTTACCGGAAGCCCTCCCTTCCGTATGAAAATTAATATGTATGTCGAAATATTATTTAAAAAAAATCTTGAATAAGTCGTGGCTGTTTGAACTTAAATAAAATCGTCTAAGTAGACTCTAAGTACGTCACAAGCTCTATATTTGTTGTTGGTAGCATTGTATGGAAAATCGAGCACCTGTGAAGGCTTACAACATTTGTCCGTCCCCATTGTGAAGTTCTGCCCTCGCTTATTGTGCTCTACTTACCACTTCTAAAATTCTAAGTATCTGTCCATATTGAAAATTTTCCCGAGCGGAACTAAGAACATGTGTTATATTATACAAAATATAATTGTCTAAATACACTTCTGATGAATATGATTTCCAGAAATATTTTGAAATGAAAGCATATCATTAAATAAATACTGGGTGTATGAAGACAATACTTAATTGTAAGAGACAGACAAATAACGTGTACCGTACTTAAATACGAATACAGCGAACTCCGCATTGTTACACACGCTTTTGAACCATTTAAATTAATGAAAATGGAATCTATTTTGAGTTTCGAGCTTAAAAAAAATTATTTAATTATGTTCTAATATTTCTTTCAAATGTTTCGATCGGCAAGCAGTACATCTGAGATAAATTCTCAAGAATCGCAATTTAAGTCCCGTGCACTTATTGTGATGAAGCATTGCTTACGCTGTTCCAGTTTACGGCTACAGTGCTTTCGTCGGTCGAGCGCTGCATTGTTATTTCTTGGCAGAGTGAAATATTGCGGCGGTGCGGTTTGAAAGCGCAACTCTTGTGCCAGGAAAATGATCTTTACTACATCCACTTTAAAGAACACGAGAGCTGTGCATTTATGTTTAGTTTTGACTGGTGTAGTTTAGGTGAATTAGGTCTTAGTGAACAAGATTTAAGAACCAATTTGCGATGTATTGTGTAAGTCTACTTCTAGACCCAGGTGTTGGCAATTCTGTAGCGTTGGTGTGAATCACGCCTGTTGCACAGCGCCGCATATATCTTAGTTCACTCAGTGTCACACCTAGTTTGTCTTGTACACAATAAAGCGTCAGTAAGTGTGAGCTACCGACGCGCACGTCACACAAGATTTACGACTATAATCACCTAAAACCTTGGAGATGACAATCCGATAATGTTTCATACATAATAACAAAGGAGTGTCTAATGACAATCACCTAATTGACCATCACGTGTACAGCAGTGAGCAGAGCTTACGTGGTCAGCTAGTGACGAGGCCGCCGCCTAGTCCATTAAGTTCTCAATGTCAAACACAATAGCGCACAATGGTAGTGACGGACAGCTAGACGCTTCGCTCAGGTAACACGATACTCAGAAACTATTTATGGTTTGGCGCCTTTCGATTGGATATTTATTCCACTTTATGAAGTACAAGTAAGTTCTCAGCATTATGTTATTACAGACGATTCTAACACTTCTTGTTAAAAGGCGTATTATATTCACATACTTTACTAATATATGGGAGCGCTGCTACCGAGTCAGCATATACTTTATTAGAAGTCAGTCAACATGTAATTTGGTGTACACAAGTGCTAGAGGGTCTAAAAGCGTTTGGAGCGACCTGATGCAAGTGAAATAGATAGGCAAGTCCTCAAAGTAACTGCACTCAATACGGTTCGTATAGCGTTTGCCTCTTGTTCAAACATCTCGACATAACATATCAGTTTCCAAGACGCGGCGCACCTCAGACTCAGCAGTATTTGCGAGCAAACACCGAGAGGAAGGGTGAACTAAAAAAATTGAGAATCGCGCCCCGAACAAACAGAAAAGAAATAACGACATCAAACAATAATTGAAATCATGGTTCGTTTTAAGAAACGCTTGGGGACTCTCCGACGACCCTCGTCTGCGATGTTTTTTCAACGTATGACAGTGTATTATAATGAATAAGGGATTCGTTATGTAACCATAAAAACAATACGGTTGAATATTATTGAATAATTAAAATAAATCTATTTAGTTCCTATAGGTATGTTGATGATGGGCACACAAAAAACGGCTTGAGCATGCTATGTATCCATGTATGCAGTGGTTTCACGTAGGTACATATCATAATAGCTCAAAGAAAAATAATTAATAACAATTAGAAAATGCTAGGTTTCGTTAAAATAACGCTGGTACTCGACATGTCTCTAGCAAATTCTTGAGTATCTCAGATAGCTTTAACAATCATTATCTTAATATAAATTAAAAACTAATGTATGACATGATACGTAGGTATACACGTGTCTTCAGGCTTAGTATATGAATGAAAGATAATATTTCCCGTTTGTGGTAGCATACACACGTCGTGGCTATTAATCTCGGCAAATCGAATAAAAGGTTAATAGAGAGTCGGGGAGGAGGAAAGATTGCCTCCGCGTTCAATGGCGAGCGGCCCTCTGCAGTCGCGATACCATTATTAGTGAGTTAACTCAATTTGTGGCATATTGTTTGAGAGGAGCTTAATAACAGGCGAGAGGTCGCGCCATCGTCATGACTACCCTTGATCCTTGCCGCCTGTGTTCGCGACTAGACTCCACCTAGGCACGTACTTCGAAAGATACACATTTTTATCAATTACGCAGGTTATTTATTTATTATATTATATGTATAATGCCGCCGTGCCGACGTTAACCGTGGGGGGCGAGTGGTTCGATTGGTTGCCTGCAACAAAGATTGCAAGTTCGAATCCCGACTGTACCAATGGGTTTTTCTGAATTTAAGTAGAGTGATTAGTCACACCACGAGCTTTACAGTGAAGGAATCGAGAGGAAATCTGCATTCGTTTAGAGAATAATTTCAAAAGCGTATGTATAGTCGTGCTTGAGTAACGGCGATACACTCGCCATCTGTCATCTAAAATAAATTTCTACCTATACACCTCTGCCTACCCCTATGGGGAACCTTGTGGGGAGGCGTAAGGTTATATTTATAAAGCAAATCCCCCCGAAGAGGGTATATTCATGGCGGTACGGGCTAGGGGGTAAATCTACTATACTCATGGTTAGCTTGAATAATCGTAAAGAAGAAAAATAATGAATACACACATACGATACATATTATAAAAACAAACTAGAAATATAATAGTCCTACTAATAATAACCTATTACTAGACCAATAAACAACCATAATTGAGTTTTATTGGAAAACCCCCATATGTGGTACTTGCGCGCTCATGCGCTCTTTACTTGAGGTAATTCGGTCATTGGATGTTATTTAACAGTACGGTTGTATATTTACACGACTACGTTCCCCCTTCTGGAACGGCCGAGCTGCTGTAAGATGATAATAGTATTCCCGAGCCTCCTTACCGCAATGGACCTTCCACGGTTAGCAGAAAGCTGATAATTACTATTTGACTTCCAGTATTTACGAAGTTCGGGTCGGGCCTGCTCGGTGTAAATTATTAAAACGAGCCTTCGAACAACCGAAATTAATCGAAAGTATTCACTTAGAATTTGAAACGGGGCAGCACTTGTAGTTTATTGGTTAGTACCGGGTCGGATAATCAACGGAGGCCGGGTAGATGCCACCTGGCAATTCCTGATAAATTGAACTATTAGTACAATGTTCGCTTACGTGGATAATATGGAGGTGGAAATCGGTCCCACTATTATTTTTCCCGAGTTACAAATTCTCGATTCTGGCTTCACCTGCCACATTTATGTTCAACCTTGATTGTGACGTGTTTGATGATGAATGGACGGCGCTATTTAGGAATACATGTAAAATCTACGAGGCGACCATTTGGAAGATAAATATTAATTAGAATAATTAAAAAAATATATTAGATTTCGTACCAATAATTTTTTCACACACCTCTGCCTACCTTTTCGGGGACCACTGGTAAAGTTAAAAAAATATTAAAGCAAATTAAAATTTATATGAATCGCACCTTTATAATATTTCATATTACATAAATAATGTATATACATATATTCAAACGAGCTGCGGCTCTCGTATAATATAATAAGAACCTAAGTAAAAATAGCTTGACGCGATATTTAGTCAGTGTTGCAATGCGTTGAATAGCATTAGCGGTGAAATATTTTATGCAGTGTCGGTGGCTCGGGTGGGGCTCCTGGCGGGGACAGCGCGGCGGGGCGCCGGATGTCATGGAAAAATTGCTACTTCCGAGCCGGAGCGGCACAAAAGGGCCCGTCTGCGATATTATTATCAAGTGAACTGACCTCCACTGTGCTCTGTTACAAGCACTCTATCAAAAAATATGTCAGCTCTTTTAGTGAATCTGTACCTTTACGATGCATTATTAAGAAACTCTCCCCGCCTTTTAGGGAATGTATGGATAAATTACGTAACAAATTTTTTAGAAGTCAATACCCCGAAAAAAATTGTTCTTTCAATCTTTCAATATTACTTTCAATATTTTGCAAAGTTACAGTAAGAACGCTAGGCTCTTCGATTAGTCGAAACTCACGATTTTACAATCTGCAATATTTTAAGTTTAGTAGAGGTTAAGTTGTTGATACTTCATGCTCGAGCTGCTGTTGATAATTAATACCGACGTCATGTAACTGCCATAAATTGTGAACTGAAAACAGAGACAATTGTAAGCCGCATGTCTCGAATATCGCATGAAGCGATACAAGCCCGTGGGTCGGGAGCGGCTGAATATCCCGATTGTTTACCAGTTGATACGTTTTCAATTGCAGACGACTGTCAGTGTGCCAATTTCGCGGCATTCACAACAAATTAGGTATTAAAGCGAGTGGAAACGCAAACAAAACGGGCGTGTTCGTGACGTGAATTGAGCGCGTGGTACGTGCAGCCCGGACAGTCGCGGACACGGTGCCCCGCGACGCGAGCGGCGGAACGCTTTATAATAAACAACCCTTCTCTTGCATTAATTTCAATACATCCATGTTCGACAAGGGTTCTGGCCCAATGAAAATACTAAGTATGCGGAAATGTTTAGTCGGGAACGGGGGTGATATGTAATAGTGTATTTATCTATCTACCTGTAAATAAATATAGTCACTAATTACTTAGCAATATAAACTCCCTTCAATATTTAATTTAGGTATTTTGAGGGTAAAATTTTTGTTCGAAGGAAATTATATTTTTTTCGTTTTTACTGAAATAAATTTGAATGAAATAAAAAAATAAGTAAAGAGATGAATAAGGAGAATCATATTAGCACAAAAAAATTTAAAAATTATGCCGACTAACCGCAGATTATGACTGAATTTTGCGATCGTACAAAACTATTTTATTCTATTTCTAAAAGTGAATCATACTGGAACATTTTCAACTTTATACTTAAATGTTGATGAATGTGGATGAAGCGGAAGAGATCTGCAGTAAATATAGAGAGAACTGGCGAACTACTCTCACTGCAAACCCTGTGAGGCACTCATTGTGATGATATGATCTTATAATTAAATGTGTCGTGTTAAAATCGCTAAATCTTAGTTACTGGATCTACAATGAGCATAGCTACACGGGTAATTACATTACCAAGTGGCAGCTTGTGAATTGGCCTTAGACACACGTGACGATATTTCAATGCTCCAAATTATACGAACCAAGTCTCACCTTAATTATGCCTCACTTCGGGTTATAAACAGATACTGATTCTGAATGGTAATCTTATAATTAGCGCTAGGCGCTTCTATTTTAGGGAAGGTTAAAAAATAGCTAACACGTACAATTTGGCAAGTGTATATACTACTGGCGGCCCGTCCCGGCTTCGCACGGGAGGACATAAATTTTTTAAACAATTTGCCATAGTCATATTATTTTCTTGCAATTAAAATATCATAAAATTAATCAGTAATAATGTAGCATTCAAATGGTGAAAGAATTTTTTAAATCGGTCCAGTACTTTTTGAGCCAATTCCTTACAAACATACTGACATACAAATCTTTCATCTTTATAATATTAGTATAGATAGATATGTATACCGTAACAGTACGTTATTTTGAGTTGTCTAACGGGAACGGTATCTTATACAACTAAAAAAACTCATCTTAGCTCAACTCAACTTATCTTAGCACAGAACATACCAAGCCATACCATATAAGTGAATCGTACGTTTGCAAGGCAAGTTTCATTTCGTTCGCATTCGCTTGGGAACATATCGGCTCAACAAGATTTGTTACATAAAGTATCTTGACGCCTTCCCACAATAACAGGTTTCGTCGAGAATCAATTAATTTGTCAGTGACAGATTGGGAGTGTGTCGATGCCTTAGGCTCGACTTCGTTCGTGAACGACTTTGAACTTTTTTCCAGACGCACATATGATGCTGGTTTGTTGACGATTTTTTCCTAAACTACAAAGCTGTTAGTTTGGTCATTGGGAAAGAGTGGAGTAAGCTGCTACCGACAAAAAAAACGTGGAGTTTTTTGGCCGTTTTTTCTCGTCGCTGGTATTTTCTTTGAAAGCGGTACCCGATTAGGAATGATACCGAAAGAATACGTTTGAAAAGTAATACAAAGACGACTTATTTATAGTGCTTAAGAAACGACAATGGATTCGCTATCTGACACGCATCGAAACATATCTCGGGAGAAAGATTGTGTTATATTATAACAAAACCCAGACTTTCTCCCGATATAACCTCTGCCCACGCCTTCGGGAACCCTATTGTAAAGGCGTGAAGATACATAAGTCTAATAGGTACTATTGCGAACTAGTTAAAGCGTTTGAATTCACATTGTTTCATACATCTTGATATGTCAGTATTATAGCTTTAATAGACTGGGAAGTTATACAAAAGGTACTCCAAAGTTCAACTGTGTATCACAAAATTGAGACATTTACTCATCGGAGAGCACTAGCCTAGTTGACATTAAGGTAAGCGACACCGGCTGGCGCAGTTTGCTTAGCACTAAATGGCCGGGTTTATTCCGGCAGACACAATTAGACGTTCCATTGCAGGCTCGATATCGGAAAGAGATGTTGTTATCTCGAGCGCGAGCACTCTCAAGTAATCCCTTTAATTAGCGACAGCAAGGAATTACACCCTCCGCAAAACGACTGCGCCGGCGAATCGTTCCCGTTGTAATTACAGTATATTTTACATTGACGTACTCGTAATTAGCTTATTGATGTTGGCATTTGTATGGCGGAAGGATGTGGAATCAACTCTGCTTGTTGGGTGACGTGACGAAACACGTTTATGAACAACCCTGAATCCCTCCCAGTGTAATGGCCAAAAAACATGTCATCTGGTATTCTCAACAAATTATCAGATATGATATGATCAAACTAACTAACAGGTTTTGCTTCCTAAATAATATATCGATATATACACGATGTTCAAACACTAGCTCCACCGTTAAAATAATCGAATCTAACATTGATACGTCGTATTGACGTATGTAAGAAAATAAAAGGCACCTAGAGAAAATTAACGGAACGCATTGAGCAGACAGTCGGTCTGGGCGACAGAGAAGAGGAGACAGCCCGCAGCGTGGCTGCGACTCGACGTGAATGCCTAATTACGACTCTGAGTAAATAACTTTTCTATTTGCCCGGGGTCGGGTCGCGTTCGGTAAAACATTAATCATGATTGAGCTAAGTGGCTTAATACGGGAGGGATAATGGGTAGCAATGATCGTCAGCGGGGGGGCGGCGCCGAAGCGTCGGCGGCGCGGTTGGACGTCCCAGTGACGATCTGACGACGCCCTGCCTCCTTCTATGTCATATCAATCGGATGTTCTCGTGTAATCTAATAATAGTTCATCGGTATCTTTAGAATACAGATACAGATCCTTCCCATTCATTAAAAGAAGTACAATTGACGTTACAAAAATATTATATCTATACAAGATATAGGTTGCGATTTCAGACATTTGGTTTACAAATCTGATGACAGAGCGGAGAATAATTTGGTATTAATCAAATTGAAGTCGGGGCGGCTACGTTTCAACTGAAATTTTAAACTAATTATGAAACGCAATTATATAATTACGCTATTTAAGTATTATGTTTTTTGTGTCCGAGCTATGATGACAGATTCGAAACATATGTTTGACGAAAGGCCAGCCCTTTCAGGTACTCCTGTGAGAATTCGTAAAGACACATATGTATGTACTCACATAACGTTAAAATAACCTTGACGATGGAAATAGTTTGGTGCAGTAAGTTTTTTATTAATGATAATTATTAGTTTTGCTTAGTTTATATATGTAGTTCATTAGGCCATCTTGACCAACATGTAGTTGTATAGTTGCTCCTGTTATAGGCAAACAATTTCTCACCACAAAAATCGACGTACTATTAAAGTGAAGCACGGTCATTGTGTTAAGTATCGTCGGCGAACAACTGCAAACGGAAACTAAATTGGGGTGAGGCGGAGTTTAACTACAGAAATGAAGCCGCGATGGTTCCTAAATGGAAAACACAAACATCGGGTGGGTGCCGCCGCCGGCGACGCACTGTTATTGTTTGTACACCGAAACTAACAGACGATCCCTCCGCCAGAACTAGCGGGAAACTTAAAAGAAACTATCAAGATAATTCTAAGGCTTTTGCTTGGCTTTCATGCCTTAAACCTTAAGGTAAAAACGCATGAGTATCTTAAGATATATTTCAGTTTAATGAGTAGTACAAACGCTTTTTATACCTCGGTCGGTAGTTAAACCAAGATGCTAATTATAAAGCTAATTATACCACTAGAATTTGAAAGAAAAATGTATTCTTTGTGTGGATGAGTGGTGGCTAGAGTAAGCAAGTTATTTAATTAAAAAGCCGCTGGTATAATGATAAGTAAGGTAGTATAGCCAAGGTATAGGTGAGTCTCATACACCGTTTAGGAAAGTGGGCACTCGGCACTGCGGGCGATGGCAGCGCAGAGAGCTTTTCCTTGTCGCAGGGCATAACACTAAACGATAATATCGATATTGCGATCGACTTCCGATCTTTAAACGGCAACAATTGTCGTATGTCGGCGTTAATGGAACCGCCGCGACGCGCTCCCGGCCCAATCCTCAACAATTTTATGCATACTCCAGCTCTATGGAGGGTTAACGCCGCTCCTGAGAGACCCCTCTTATTATAACCGTATAGAGAAAATGTTACTTAATATAAACATTTGGTTAATATTTCTCTCGGATTTCTCAATTTCATTATATATTTTACATTGGTTTAGACAACGGATGAGTGTATAAAGGTTCATGAAACAGAGACACAATGCGAATGGGTCTGGAAGAGCTACAAAACGTCCACGTTCTTACTACCTTTATTTAATCAATCTCACGTTCAATGATTCGAACATCAAGAGTTTTTTTTTATATACAACAAGAGTGGCAAACAAGCATACGGCCCACCTGATGGGAAACGGTTACCGTAGCCTATTTACGCTCACGATACCGAAGTATCACTTGCATGTTGCCACTCTGTGTTCGGAGTGTTATAGTGTGTTGGCAGCATAAGGTTTAATCCCTCTGCTTCCAACACATTGTAACAATCCTCCCCCCCCTCCCCAAGGAGCTCATTACTGGAAACCTTATTCACCACGTAGGAACAACACAATAAATTGTGTTATTTGGCTACGGACTTCTATAAGTTGGAGGTCCTGCCCCAGTCGGGCAGCTCCAAATTCGAACGGGAAATCCGTTATGCCCTACCTCTCTTAAAACCTTAAAAAAAAAAGAGTAACTCAAACCGGCGAACACTGTGTCTCTATGAAGAGAGTGAACAATGTGGATGTAGAAAAAGAGGTCTAGAGATAACTGCTACTCACTCTGCCTACCCTGTCTAGAGATAACTGCTACTCACTCTGCCTACCCTATATGGGACTCAGCGTGATGATATGCTATTTACATTTACTACTTATATACATACTTAACGGTGAAGGAATACATCTTGAGGAATGTTTAAGAACAGAGTTGTAACTAATCTAATACAACGCCCGATCTCACACAATATATTTCATTCCATAATTTTAAGAAAATATATCATAATGATTACAGTAAACTGTATCTGTCTAGACATTCTGTCGGGTTTGAACCTGCAATTTCTACTTTTCAGGTGACTACTTATAAAGCAATCTACCACCAGGACATATTGAGGCCAAATCTATGCATATACATATTTTAATTTATAGAAAATCAAAACCAGCAAAGAATTACTTTGCCATTAGTGACCGCGACACTTCTGTGGTTAAAAAACCGCGAAAATAGCATTGCGAGGATTCTTTCCAATTGCGCCGCTGTAAGGATTCACCTTTCAACTCTCAGGGCCGTTACCACAACAATATCAAACATTTCCACTCCCGACAACGGCTTCCTCACTTTTGGTATAAAGAGTCAATGTTGAAATTCTCTAGAGGTTATATCGTTTACGTAAGTTCTATAATTGACTATTCTTTAAATAGTGTTTTTTATAGTAAAGAGATAAATTATCTTTTTTTCGAACCTCTTTCATTCAGCGTCTATTCAACTCAGTGCATATACATCTATAATGTCAATTTAATCCGACCTTTCATGATAAGCGGGCTGGAACCAGAGAATCAACATCGAGATCCAGCTTAGCAATGCTGTTAGTCTTCTTGGCTCGTTGTCGCATCATACCGATTTGGCACAAACACTTTATCCGCAAGTATCTATGTAACTGTTTTTGTAAATATTCTTGAAATTCCCAATCCACATAGCCACGAATCTATTTATTACCGACAAAAAATTATAATGTTGTAAGATTTTATCTGTTATTACAATAAACATATATTTAGTTTAGTTCGCTATGATTGCATCGTCTAGCCCGTGCTCTGGGCAGCAATAACAATTTACGCCAGGATTTACGCGGCGTTACACTTGACTTAATACTGTCGGTATATGGAAGTGCGCCCAGCTCTAGTTCACTGCCGTAATTGGAAACTCTCGGAAATCAACACCTACGACGCACTGAGGCAGATGTCCTAATAAGAAACCTCGTCACGATAGAAATATGTAATATTTGCTTTCCTTTATGATTGCTTTATTATTTCATTTTCCTGGAATATTTCCGGCATATATAGGGCGGGAACGTCAAGAGTACTCGGAAACCGACGAGCATGTATTAAAATACTGATGAATGTGGACGAAGCGAAAGAGGTATATATGTCTAGAGAGAACTGGCGCTTTATACGACCCATAATGCTATTAAGATAAACTTGTCACAAACATGTTCCGCCAGACTAGAATTTGACTTCATATAAGTAGTATTTGTGACAAAAAAATATGACTACACTTCAGTGCACACAATCTGATATAATTTCTTATCCGATGTGAGGGCGTAAGGGAAAACAAAATTAATATTGAGGAATCCGAGGAATTTGACTTCATATAAGTAGTATTTGTGACAAAAAAATATGACTAGACTTCAGTGCACACAATCTGACATAATTTCTTATCCGATGTGAGGGCGTAAGGGAAAAACAAAATTAATATTGAGGAAACCGAGGAATTAAATAATTTCGGTTGAATATTGTACACAGTTGGTCAACTGGCGGAGGCAGTCTGGTGTAACTCCAAATGGAAAGCGAGCAGGTATTTCCAGCTATGGTATTTTTTTTAAGTTCCGTAACTAAATCACGACACTTATTCTAAGTGTAAACTGCCGTGCAGTTTTATAAAGGACGCGGCCATCTTCCTCTTATGCGGTGCGCTTAATAGGTTTTCTTTATACAAAATAGAAAGTCGATAGCAATATAAAAATAAGATAAGAAGATAAGATCAACGTATGAATTATACTGCATATTGAAAAGGGAACAGTACGTCTAGAGAGAACTGACGCTCTACTCTCTCTGCCTACTCTGTGAAGGAATTTGCGGGATAATATGAATTATTATATCTTTTATTTTAGATGATAAACATTTAAAATATAAAACAGCAAAGAAACATTTTCTTTGAAAGTTTACGTTGGTAAAGAACACAAGCCTCCGAGTCTGAAAAATAAAATCAAATTTTAATCCATGTTACTACCATTCGAAATAAACGGTTACATTAGTGAGAACGCAAAATACAGAGGAAACTTGGGGACAATCGCCATTCAAAACACAACATCCGAAAACGAAACCAAACAAATTGGAGATGGAAGTTCACGGGGTGAGGCGGATCGAGGGGAGCAGCGTTGGCGGCTCACAATGCTGATTGAAAGCAAATAATGAAATCATAGGGAATGGAGCCTGGCTGCAACCGCAAATATTGTGAAAAATTGCACTCTCGCCTCTCAGTGATGATCGCATTGTACGCCATACCACCAAACACGGTAGTTATGCAATAGATTTTCCTAAGAAAAATATTAAACCTATTTGACGCCGGATATTACCCGCGACTCTTAAAGGTATTACCGAAACGCTACTCAATCCTGTAGAAGAGCTATTTAGCGACCATCTGAGATAACTGAAATTTCTAACGGGAAAATCATTTGTCATACTTTCTCTAAATTTCAGCTATTCAAACACCAACTGCCGAACTATATTACCGTCTTATACCTAATGAAAGATTTGGTGCTATTCTCCGCCATCTTCAATTGTGAGTAAATAGTTGAGAACTCTATTCGGTTGAAAGCCAATGTCTTGGCGGTGTTTGCCACGCGCGTTCGGACACGATCCGACCCAGTCGGGCGTTGCGACACGATTTTAGCTGTCCCGTGACATTACTTTCCACGGCTGTTCTCTAATGTCTAATAATATTTAGTTCATTCAACGATAAGCTTCTTCAGGGGATTTATTTTTCTAGCAGGAAAATCACGAGTGGTATTCTGAGCGTTTCACGAGTTTATGATGTTCAGTAGCCAATGTTAATACGTTTATGTATAACCGATACGATTAAAGTCAGTTTATATTAATTAGGTTGGGTCCGAAACTGCAACGTGAAAAACAATAATTCGCTTAATCATAATCCGTGCAACAGCAGGATCTGTTTGGATTCAGCTTCATTACATTTACGTAAAGCGCGTCGATATTTCCTCGAAAAGTTTCATGGATGAAACTCAATAATTAATTAAGGCAATTTGACACTGTCATTGTCCATTGGCTATTTTAGTCAAATGTAAATTACAAAAATACCAAAAGCCTATTAGCGCCATATAAAGTTTTATAATAGTTCATGTAGGGCATGAGTGGTATTTTTTTGTATAGTCAATAAATCAATGGAAACTTATCAACTCTTTTTGCAAATAATACGAATACATTTTGGACGAAAGGAAAACTAAGGTGTGAAAATAACAAGTTCATAATCCCTAGGTAATAACCAATAATAACTAATAACCAATCTAAAAGGATTTATGAATACATTTTCTTAGTATAATAATGAGAAAAACATGATAAACACGGGTACCCTTTGTAAAATAAGCTTTATATAAAACAAGGACCCGTTAGCGAGTAATAAATAGGTAATACTTTACACGAGGAAAAGATTAACGAGTAAATGAAGAAAATTAACAAAATAAATTGTATTGTCCATGCCCTCGCAAATATCACAAATAGGAACGTAATACCTATACGCGTGGACCGCCTACGCAATAAAGTTGGAAATATGAATAATATACCATTTATGTATATTTATATTTATATTATTACACATATATATGCTCATGCCTTCCTACACGATTCCTTGAAGAACTAGAGGTAGATATATTTATTTAGGTGCCAACGTGACAGAATATTGAGGCCATCGCCGCGTCTAATGCACGATTGCTTCTTTGAATTTCTTCTCAAACGTAGGTTCCGCCTTAATATTTCATCGTAACTCTAATGGTGTGATAAATCTCTGTAGTTCAATTAACTTAAGCCTTGATGAAGCACCCATGGACATCACAATGATTATTTTTCATTATAATTAGATGCATTTGAACAGATATACTAGTTCGTATACATTACACAGAGCTAAAGCAAAACATGCACCACTCCAGTTAATTAAAAAGGCTCATAAATTTGCAACAGTTGTTTATTCAATAGACGAGTTCATATAAATTTCCAACTTAGTGTGTTTCACACGTGGATGATACAACAAAAAAGGTGAAGTCTAGAAAAAATAGTCGCCCTAAAATCCTGGCCTACCCGGTGAGGGACTTGTCGTAATGTACTGTAAGTAGATGATAGGAACTTCAAATTAAGAGAAAACAGGAGACTTTAAAAGCCGTGTCTTGACTGATACTTGTATTAATCTGTGAGAAACAAAACATAAACGTAGTTAATGGAATTTAAAACTACTTGACAAAAAATTGCGTTATTGATTTCCGCACTTTTAATATATATCTCTTATTATGTTTTCCCTAATGGTGAAACTCGTTGTGTGACTATAATAGTTAAAATAATTTAATATAAGTTCAGAAAAACTCTTTAATGCAGTTGGAATTCGAACTTGCAATCATTGTGTTTACTTGCAAACTACCTAATGGATCCACTCAGCTACCAGGGCTCTTAAATATTGCACCAAAGGTATGAAGCATGTATATAATTCTCGTTTGTGGTTCGATTATAGCAGTGAGGGTCCGTCACCGTAAAGAAAGCGGTTAAACAGAAGGTGCAAACATAGGAGCGGCGGCCACGCCTGGGCGGCGGCAAACACCACTTGACCGATCATCCTTATGTACCCAAGACCATATTTTATCAAACGCATAATACCGGGCTACTCCATGTTGTTGTCGAAGGCAATACCAATTGTAGCAAACGCGAAGACATCACTGTTAAACAGGATTCAAATATTTGAGCCTTGACACACTAATAACGACAATAATATAAACTTGAGAAAATACTGCATACTTAAACAAAACGTACTAAAGGCAGACTCTCTTGATATTAAAAACCTCAGACAAGTGTTTCTGGATAACGCTGCTTAATTTATTATAATAGAGTGTTGTTTTAGAAGGAAAATGACAGTCGCCAACGAATTCGATTATGAAAATAGCGTGTCAATGCTCCGTCAAGCGAGTCGACATGCGCCGTACGTAATGCTAATGATATACAAATGAAGCACAAGACAGTCTGACATCACAATCAATAAAGCACGGAGATCGAAGAATATACGTAAGAAGAATATATATAGGTAATGAGTTTTATTATCCTACTAATATTATAAATGCGAAAGTTTGTGACTATTTGTAACTCAATAGAAGAAGAATTTTATGAAATTTGGCACAGATATAATTTATTAGCTTACACAGAATATGTTATTTCCCAGTTAAAAAACTAATAAGTCATTGTTTTTTTTCTTTTTTATACAACAAGAGTGGCAAACAAGCAAATGGCCCACCTGATTCACGAGTTTATGATGTTCAGTAGCCAATGTTAATACGTTTATGTATAACCGATACGATTAAAGTCAGTTTATATTAATTAGGTTAGGTCCGAAACTGCAACGTGAAAAACAATAATTCACTTAATCATAATCCGTGCAACAGCAGGATCTGTTTGGATTCAGCTTCATTACATTTACGTATACATTTATTAAAAAACTAATAAGTCATTGTTTTTTTTCTTTTTTATACAACAAGAGTGGCAAACAAGCAAATGGCCCACCTGATGGGAAGCGGTTAGCCGTAACCGTAGCTTATTTACGCTCACTGTATTCGTAGAGTTATACTGTGTTGGCAGCATAATGGGACTAATCCCTCTGCTAACAACACTATATAAAAATCCTAACCCCTCCCCAAGGAGCTTATTATTGGTACCTTATTCATCGCGTAGGAACACAGCACAAAAAATGTGTAATTTGGCTACGGACTTCTATAAGGTGGTGGTGGCTATTCTGGTATCGATTCGTACCATATCAAATTCGTACGATTCGTCGAAAATATTATGCAGTATGCATAGTCCTTAAATGTGTCAAAATGTCA
>JACCPG010000762.1:23671-54858 GCA_016069955.1 Drepana arcuata | reverse complement strand
TGGAAATATTTTTATGTGATCGATAGTACTCATTGGTCATTCATATTGAGCAAAAGTTGGTGCGGGTAATATTGGTCTATTGTAAAGTCGCCTTTATGAGATTAGGCCATCAAAAGGCAACCGCCGGTAAAGCCTAGCTTAACCATAGGCACAGAATATAACCCACATTATCATCTATCTTGTTGCTATCATTTAAGGGTATTACAAAGTTGTAGTAGACGCGCTACAAAGTTTACAGTAATGTTGTTTAAAAAACTATTTGGTCGTAAAGGCTGAAAATTTTACATGCTTTCCTTCTAACCAATACCTACGTAACATCACGGTCTTGTAACAGACTAATGCAAAGCGACTATGAAGTACAAAAACAGGTTTAATGAATTAATAATAAAATTTATAAGAGCCTACAATGAGTATTAGGCGAAGGCAGCGTTTTGCGAGGGTACCCCGGCACTCGAGTGGAATAGTCGATCATTAGACCCGCTGAAGAGGTTAATTTCGATAATCCGCTTTGCCACTTTCCTAAAATCAGCTTTCTGACTTCCGCACCAGCTAGCGTAAAGCAAATACAATATAGTGGATTGTCATATTCCTAAACAGCGAATTAATATCCGCAGTACTTTTATAATTTAAATGTCGTATCATTCATGTATACGGGGACAGATGATTACTTGTCTCGCAATAAGGAAGATGGTAACCATTATCGGAATAAACTGGTTGTAATTAGGAAATGTTCTAAAACGGTGACAATTATTACTGGCTTTAAATAAAGTTACACAGAGTGCTACAATTTAATTAGGGCAAAACTTTGCAGTGTTAACGTGGAAACTGGATCAGTGAGGCCCTGTCCCCACCGATGGCGGCCATAGCCCGCGGTCAAATCAACATTTGCCGACGGATCGAATTACCGCACCGCCGCGTCAACGTAACGTAATTGATTCGTCGTCCGCCGGCACGCCTTTTTCTCTCGTCCCGAATAGAAAATTAAAATCCGCCACTAATACAATATCCTCACTTTCCAACATAATTACCGTGCACCAAAACTACAAACCTTTTTCCATATTTACGTTAAAGATCGATATACGTATCACACCTAAGAGGATATGTATTCCCTTCACGCTCTCCCGAATGGGTACACCTATGTAATAACACCCTCCTTGCACTGAAGAAATATTAAAGAGCCAACGTGACAGACTCGACTTAACATACGCCTTTGAAGTTAGAAACGTACGCAGGTTTCACCAAGATATTTTCCTTCAGCGTAGAGTTTATTCTATGATGATATGCGTTAATTCAGCTAATAATCATTCACGGTGCCTCTTCTTTAATAATTTCATCCAATTTTATTTAACTGCGTTGATGTGACTTAGTAGCAAATATCCTCATAAACTTAAGCATTAATAATATTAGTAGGGTAACTTTATGAGTAGTGCCAAAGTATATTACATTATTCGTTTAAACCTTTTGTAGAAGATAGTATAACCTCAAATTAGCGTAAATGCGTGTAAAAGCGTGCTAATTTAAGAAATGAATTAAAAGCACACTTTCAACTGTATACGAATAATTATTGCCTCCTCGAAAGCGCAAAACTATAGCGTAGATCGTCGGTTAATGCAGCATTCTACCGGGAGATCGACGTGCTATTGCTTGCCTTTCGACTCGGAAATGATCCGCAGCAAACGTAGCTGCACTCTCGTGAATATTGACATGAAAACTTCAGCGTCTATCCCACGATAGGTTCTCACGTTTCGTTCTTCGCTTTTGTTGTAGAAGAATGTTATTCAGTTCAATGAACAGTAAGACCACCTCAGTAAAACGACATAAATAACGGAAAAACCATATATTATTTTACGACAGAATGAAATATTCATTTATAATTATATTCAAACTCACATTCTAGTTTTAACTCGAGCACACATTGTATTGTATCGCAAACAAAAACTCATACAAACATTGGTCAACTCAATGGTGTCGCAATAATAAAGTTAATATTAGTTTCGTGAAAGAATCAGCATTGTATGCATTGCGAAATGAAAAACGAGTACAAATCACCTGGGAGAGGACTGCAGGCAATATTGCCGTATTCGATTTCAAACTACGATACATTTCAACACTGCCGTCCAATCAAAGTGCGACGATAAAATATAAATTAAAACGATGAAGCTTATAATTGTACCAATTGTCTTAGGTAAGTGACAAGACGTCAATGGATGAAAGGTAGGTGGGTAATAAACATGTGATATATTATTGTCCGATCCGACGGCACCTTTCAATAGAAATAGTTATGAATATAATTAAAAGTAGAATATTGCCGAATTGTACACGATAGCCGAATGCTCTATAGCGAAAACTTTGATACTTTCCGATATGATTGAAGTAACCAGCATAATTTCGAAGATCATTCTTGTACCTTATGCTTTTATATGCTAACTCTTTCTTAGTGTAGAAAACCCAAAAAAAATTACATGACCTCAAGTCGCCCAAAAATAGGACGTACACATGTAGAAGTACATATTGCATACTGCATTGACATTAAACATTGTCAAAACCTGACTTTTTAAGTTGATCGCTTGAGTATATTTTATTTTCAATATCCTAAACTGTTCTCTTAGTATCTATTTTCGGTTTTTTGCAATACCTCCATTATAGGTCAAAATGTGTTTGTTTCAACGACAGTCATAATTTGATCGGAGACAAAATGGAAAAGCAATGAAAATTTAAAGTTCTCATCACATCGTACCTTGGAGTATGATATGAATAAGGTGAATAGGCGGTCATATAATCAAAACTTGTTCAGTTGAGGCTCGCTGGCTCGCGCTCGCTTCCGGCGCTCGCCGGATGTTGCCAATTTCTACAAACTGACTTAATTCTTCAATACACAGAACCCTCTTAACAGTATCTAGGGTAAGTGGGTTACTTTATGTAGTGCTGTTTACGAAGCTATGCTCTCAGCTTTGATGCACCGTAAGTACCGTAACTGAAATAATTTATTAGGTTAAGGCTCGAATTCAATAGTGCCTTCTAAGAGCGTACATGACCTGCTCAACTACAGACTAAAATGGCCGCACACGTCTGTCATAACCATGCGTTTATAACTAGATTTATTCCGACTTTTACACGCATTTTGTCGAATATTAACATATACTACAAAGTTTAAAATCTGCTTTGTAATATTAACCATGACTATCTAGAAGACACATCAATTATTGCAATAATTCAGGGCCGATCGCGACACGCTACAGACTAAACGGACCGAAACAAGTTTAAAACTTACGGGCAAAGTCAGCTTAATCTAAGTCGAAATCATAAACAGGGTAGTTACATGTAATTTATATCAACACTTACATAAACAATACGTTTCATATAATATACAATTCGGATTGTACGATATTCAAAAGTAATTATATTCGCAGTAACTATATAGTCATGTGAGCGTCAAAGTACCAAAGGCATAGAGCGTAACAAACTCCAACTGCAGTCGCATATGCACCAATATCCGTGGTTTGTTTGACTTTTACCCGTCCGCCGGACGATCAGGAAACTAATTATACCTCGAGGCAAGCACGGCGACGGGTCCGTTCTTCACAAACTTCCAAATGAATCTCTCAGCGCGTGTGTGGTTCGTTCGGCCGTATTATGAAGAAAATCCCCGTACGATGCTAATCGTTTGTAACGAATCTTAATTAAACTGAAAGCTAAGTCTAATGTACATTTTGTTGATTTTTCCGTTGCTCTGTTTCCGAGCGCCTCATCTGTATACTTGCTCGAGGGAACAAATGTTCCATCTAATTAACTTTATCATAAAGCGCCAGTTATTGCGTTGCCGGCCGTCGGACGATGTAATCGGAAATTTGCTTCTACATTATAAGGTGGGGTTTTTCATTTAAGCATTAGGTAGGTACATTAAACTTGTAGTCAAACTTTGTTTACCGTACACGCTGTTAGCTAATATCAGCTCAAGAAACCTTGTAAACTATGCGCGTTATGCTATTAAAATGCTGGCATAAGCAAACTAAATGAAGGATGTATTTCTGCTTTATCTTAAGTTTCTTACAAGTCCCACCAATATACTAGCTGCACCCGGCATGAGTTGCCACGTACTGCCGAATTAAGAGTGCTTTTATTGTTTTTTTGGCCAGGAACCCTCCCGGCGTCCCCAGACCACCCTACCAAAGTTTCATCACAATCTGATCAATAGTTTACGCATAGTTATATGCGTATAGTTAGAACGCATAGAGGATCAATTGATCGATCGAACTATATAATGCTACTTAAAATCATACCATAATGGGTGACATATTGAATAGCTTAGAACCGTATTGATTACGGTAAATTTCCCCTCGCAGCGGATAACAAGTGGTAGTTTTCACGAGATTGCATCGGTCTGGCGAGGTAATTCACTTGGCGGATTGGTGTGGGCTCGTTGGGACCACTATACGGGGACCGCAGTCGGTTACGAGCGCTCGTCCTACAGATTGTTTCATCATCGATACCGACCCCGATAACCGGAGTTAAGGTCGATATGGCGGTAAACGGCTACGGCCTTAAATAAAAGTTCTTTTAACAAATAATATTATGCACGGACGCTGCATTATAATATAGGTTTTAAAGGGTGAGCGCAGGTTTTCGATTATGATCGGAAACGATTGTCATCTACACTATTCTTATTACTTAATGTATGACTTTATACGTAGAATAAATAAAACGCGGAAATGGCCGATGGGATGGAATGGCGTGGTTCGAGTAGCTGCCTGCAACAAAGAGATTGCATGTTCGATTCCTAAAAAATCCGTGGTGGTTGCGTGGTTCCACGCACTCCACTGTACCACGAGTTTTTCTGAATTTAAGTAAAGTGACTCCACGAGCCTGCAAATTTTTTAGAAGAAATTCAAAAGGTGTATGTAATAGTCGTACTTAAGTAACGGCGATGGACTCGCAACCTGTCACGTTAGCACCTAAAATATATCCCAGGTGGAAAATGGGTGTGTGGGTACTACCTACACACCTCATGTGTATTTGCAATTTATGTATCTATAGCTATATCTACTTTACATATGTAAGTCCACTTCGGAATGCATCCTATTTCATCTCCGCCTGCAAATGATCAATAGCAAAAACGAAGTTATCACCGTGAGCGCAGTGGAAGCGAGCATGCGGAGCTGTCTGGTAATTCACTTAGTAAGATTAAGTCCGAGGGTTTACACCTCGGAGCGAAGTCCAGCTATCGTTACCTGGACCTTAATGTGCTTCGCGGATCTACTTTACTTTAAATACAATTTAAAATGACGGTGGAAAAGTATTTTCTTGTTTGTATGGTTTAAATGGAAAGATGAAAGTAAAATTAATGGTTATAATAGCAATACGCATTGCAGTCGCGCATTAGAAACAGTAAGGCACCAATGATTTTCTCTGAGCTTAAGAACAGTGCTTAACACACCCCGAACTTCGTGAAGAACGATTGAAAGGAGACTCAAAGTATTTGTGAGAAGGCGACAGACTCGCCACCTCACGTTGGCAATTGTGAAAATGCTAGGTACCGTTTTATGGAGACGTATGGAGACGCAGCTAAAAATACAATGAGTTAAGTTGTGCTACCAATCGTAGCAAATTAGCTACGCCGTAGTACTTTATGTTATAATGCTACGTCGTAGCAGCTATACATCTAACATTGCTACAAACAACTAACCAAGAAACGTAAAATTCTAAATTCAAATAATATAGTGGCATAATTACATAAACTATGGAATAACTCACAACCAATCTTCTTAAGTATCCTTGGCTAAAAATAAAGTTTTCTCAATTAAGCGCGGGAAGAACGTACGGGAAAAGTTTGAGCTTTCAACCAAGATAAAACTGAGCGTCTGGCGCAGATTCCATCGGATGTGGATTAATAATAGAGGAGGTAACCATTCGATCCCATTTCAGAGTTCGTTCTCCAACTTATGATAGTTATTGAAGTTGTCCATCTACTGATAGTGAGAGATAAATTTGTAATATCTCCTTTCTTTATTGTAACTTGGCTTTTTCTTTTTAAATACGGTCATCTGTATTCTAAAAAATAACTTGACCCTGACTAAGTTCATCAAGTTCTTCAAAGAAATTTCATCAATTGATTTTAAAAGAAACTTAGGACAATAATTAAATTTCAGATAAGCAACGAGGCGGATACACAATAAATCCTAATATTTCGAAAAGCTCGAAAAGTTGATTGCAACAATTGCATAAGGAAATAATAAATGTATCAGTGGCACTCGATGCACTCAGCACCGAGTATCTAACTGGAGGACGGTGGAGGAATCAAACAAGCGGCGCAAAACTTGCCGGTGAGTTCTTGTCTACCCAGACACTAACTCTTATTACAAACTTGCGCCTCGCCAATACACATTCAACTTATAACTAACTACTTGTAGCTTATGATATCTTGTTACGAATTATTACAAACACGGATGGTCAATCCGACTCGGAGAGTAGAGTAGAGTAGAGTAGAGTTCTTTCGAAGACAATTTCAATTATTTTTTTGAGCTTGAGTGAAAGTGTTTCTATTGTTTTCAATTGAATTTAAAAGAACTGTGGTGGTCGAGGGATTCGAGTTTGCCTGCAACACAAAGATTGCAAGTTTGAATCCCGACTGTACCAATTAGTTTTTCTGAACTTTAACGTGATTACTCACACTATCTTTACGGGGAAGGAAAACATCGAGAGGAAATCTGCATACGTTTGAAAAGAAATTCAAAGGCGTATGTATAGTCGTACTTGAGTAACGGCGATGGACTCGCCATCTGTCACATTGGCACCTAAAATATAAATCTGGCGGGAAATGGGTTCTACCTATACACCCCTGTCTACCCCATACGGGACCCTTGTGGGAAGGTGTGAGGTATTCTAGTTATTTTATGACACATACTTAAACACCATTCATGATGGTATTTAAGCATGTGGTATAGGTGGATAAGCAAAGAGAGTAAAGCGCCAGCTCTCTCCATAATTCTATAACTGATCATTATAATATATTATAATTAGCGAAGATCTACAAATATTACTGGTTAATTCAACGCTATCAAATTGGTAGTATTATATTAACCAGTAATATTGCCTACTCCGTTAGGAACTCGGCGTGATTATATGTATGTATCAAATTTATCTGATTATGAGAATATGATATGCCTCGATTATTAAATCCCTGCAAAGCATTTATTTCAGTAAAATTTATATATTTAGCATACCTACTTATGACTTACCAGGTGGTAAGCGGCTTCTTTAGATCAAAGCAAATGTAAGTCACTAGCCGAAGTTACGATAGCCGAAGGAATACTGAGACTAAATGGCATTAAAGCACGGTTTTTCATTCCATCAAATTATTCAGTACATTGTATTTTGTATAATAGTGTAAATAAAAACTCGCATAGTAGAAGCAGACCTGGGCAACAATGGACACTAAACTTTCTCAAACACGTGTAAGCTTCAACATCACACCAAATTACATCGGTCTCCGGTTTAAATGTAATAAAAAAGCACTCTGGCTAATTTGCCAGTCGGACGCAGGCTGCCCATAGCCGCTATAAAGCTGCACCGGCTAGCCACGGGATGCTCAGAAAAATGGTAGCAAAATGACACTGTAGGATACAATGTGGTGACACTTATGAGTTGCTATTGCGTTGTGTACATACTTACTACATACATACATACTGTGCCAAGTTTCATCCAATTCTGCTCAATAGGTTTTGCGTGATAGAAGAACTAACATCCTCACAAACTTTCACATTTGTTATATTAGTATGTTATACATATGAGCCCGAAGGTTCACCCGCGTTCAATTCGATTAAAAATATACCTGTACGAAGTAAATATATATAGCTTAAAGCTTCAAGACAGGTAGGGCATAACGGGTTTCCAGTTCGAATTTGGAGCTGCCCGACTGGGGCAGGACCTCCACCTTATAGACGTCCGTAGCCAAATAACACAATTATTTGTGTTGTATTCCTACGCGGTGAATATGGTTTCCAGTAATGAGCTCCTTGGGGAGGGGGGAGGATTGTTATATTGTATTGGCAGCAGAGGGATTAGTCCCATTATGCTGCTAACACAGTATAACTCTCGGAACACAGAGTGGCATCGCGCAAGTGATACTTTGGTATTGTAAGCGTAATTAGGCTGCGGTAACCTTTTTCCATCGGGTGGACCGGGCCGTATGCTTGTTTGCCACTCTAGTTATATAAAAAAAAGCTTAGCTTACGTTACTTACAAACCTTTTTACGTTTTACGTTTACGTTACTACAAATAGCCGTGGTGGCCGAGTGGTTCGAGCAGTTGCCTGCGACGCAAAGGTCGCAAGTTCGAATCCCGACTGTACCAATGAGTTTTTCTGAACTTAGTACAGTGATTAGTCACACCACGAGCTTTACGGTGAAGGAAAACATCGAGAGGAAACCTGCATACGTCTGAGAAGAATTCAAAGGCGTATGTATAGTTGTGCTTGAGTAACGGCGATGGACTCGCCATCTGTCACGTTGGCACCTAATATACCTCTGGCGGAAAGTGGGTGTGTGGGTATTACCTATACACCTCTGCCTACCCCTTCGGGGACCCTTGTGGGAAGGCGTGAGGATATTTATTTTATTTATACTTACAAACCCCGGATAATTTAAATTTTGAAATCAAGAACGAATCTTCAACATCGGTCTCTGTCTCAACATGTCTCTCTTTGGTAAAGCCGAAAATGAATATACAACCAAGTCTTCGTTCATGTACAATGCACTGGATTTGTGTCAGTATATCAGTGTGTGTATAACGAGATCTGGTGTCAGCGCCACTGCGGGAGGAGGGACGCAGATGTATCTCTGTCCACCGGCATATGACTAATGCACTCTCTCGTTACCTGCGCGTGTGTGTTTATACCTTATACCAAATTTTCGGCTTTAATAATTTATTATGATGAATGATACTTCTAATAATGCAAATAAAAACTTAATACGATAGCAATGTATTCAAAAATTACATGTGTTTCTATAGACAAATAGTAGCAACAATAAATAATGACACTTTTTCCCTAATAAGATGACCGAAAATACCAGATACTGCTCACTATACCAAAATTCAGCATCAACTCGGTGAAAACTACTGAACTGTTAATAATAAAAGTGCAGTAGGATATGGTAGAATGACAGTAAATTGAATGAGTCGGGCGCGGCGCGGTGTTTGCTCGCTCATCAATCACCCGTATGGATTTCATTTTAATGCGACGTCATCCGCGTCTCGTATGGCCGCACAGTCATGCCACCCGAACCCACCTCTATTGTTCCACGTAACCGTCACACGAAGCCTATAAAACCGAATGCTTAGACCTACAAATTATACAAATTCGTATTCAAATTATATTCACGCAAAATTAACCCTTATATGTTTGCTGTTTCTCACAATCTTCGTCGAGCATATCGATGCAGAAAATGAAAACATATTTTAAATTAGCCTACGACATCAACCAATGTTGGTAAAATAATAAAAAAATTATCATCTTCACCCCTTCCCACAAGGGGTAGGCAGAGTTGTGTAGGTAGTACCCACAATACCACTTTCCTCCAGGGATATGTTTTAGGTGCCAACGAGACATGGCGAGTCCATCGCCGTTACCCAGCACGACTATATGTACATATGTCTTTTTGAATGTATTCTCGAATGTATGCAGGTTTCCTCACGATGTTTCCCTTCACCGTAAAGCTCGTTCTACTTAAGTTCAGAAAAACTTGTATTGTAGGCAACTCAAACCAATTGGCCACGGCTATTTATCGATCAATCATATGTAGAATAAAAAAAATAAAAAGAGAACAGTATAAAAATGGAGTACATTCGAAAATAAATTGCTTATAGCGTAGTGCAACTCAGATCACGCTAACTGAACACATATATCGTGGCATAAAGCATAATCAACTCCAATAACATGGACATTCGGATCATAACCAACGGGCCTAAGTTATTTTTCCTTGCTGAGGACACTGCCACAACGGAGACAAACGAATTCCTGCCTATTGTATATAGGGATACGGCAAATTAAATCCCCATTTGTCGAAGCAGGACACCTAAGGGGGGTCGTAATCCACAAGCGTGTCTACTGCCATTGTCATTCGCTCTCCGCTGCTAGGCTTAAGGACTTTTGCCAGAATAGAAAATCCATGAACATTTTGCAAATTGATAACTGAACACGATTCGATATTTGACATACTTCTGTCTACAACGATTAATTCTTAGCTTTACTTAACTAAACGTAAGCTTTGACTTGAATTGTTTGAAACTCCGAGACCTAAATTGTTCGCATGTTCCAATTTAAGTAGTTCAAATAAAGGAAATGGTAAATTGCGCTTGGCGATCCATATGAACAAAGACCAGATAATAAACACGTGCAACGCAATCACCACTGCTCCATGCCTCCAATCAACACGTTGGGATTACGCGATCGAACTGATTATAACTCGTCACGCGTCCTCAACGTAGCTAATTATACAACGTAAACAAAGAACATGTAACAAGCGACATTTTTCCCAAAATTCTAGCACTGTTGTCTCACTAAAAGGTTAACACAATAACAATGTTGAAAATGGAAATCAAACCCTGCAGTGTAGTCATATAACCAAAACATTGCAACATATAAGAATTGAAGTATGGCAGGCGCACTCCATTTGATTGGGCTTTGTTTCAGGCTACTCGTCGAGCTAGCGTTAATACTGTGTGCAGCGTATAATATAGGTACGCGATGCGAATCCAATTTTCGGACGCGCGACCTGTACGGCGCCTATCCACCGGCACCTATTAGTATTCAGAGAGCGCGAGGGCGTACGTGCTCGCGGGGAACGTGATGCGATGCGCGAGCAAACAAAAACACGAGCGCAGCTGAAATAGGCCCACATACAAAACGCCTCACCTTTAGTTCAACGTTATTGTTTTCAGCGTGGATAAATTCCCAGCGCTGCCACTGGCTGTGATTTGGTTAGCTTTGTAAAATCTCTACTAAACTTTGAATCGACAAAGAATGCAACAACATAATACGACAGCGCTTTTAGATGGATTTGCTTTAATGTGTTTTTTTATAAAGAAGGCATCATCGACATCGGCTACAGTTCCAAAAGTCACAAAAGATGAGGAATGAGCAAAGTATCAAAACTTGAAATGTCGCAAACGCAACGATAAGCGACTGTGAGCGAAGTTTACAATCTGTGGGCTGGTATAATTGAAAAGTCTAAATTTGTCCCCGGGACAGACTGATCTAGATAATTTAAATTCGACGAATCCCTCGGTGAGTGCTGGGCACGGATTGAAAATAATCTGGTCGCTAGTCATTTCAAGCGGTGGCGGGACGACTCCCTGCAGGCATAGTAGCATCCTCATATTATATTATAACATTAAATTATAACTAGCCTTGATCTCAAAACATTTTAAATTTTAATGGTATAAATGTTATCATAATTTTAAGTAAATTTAATTATTTGAAGTATGTATTAATTTAAGGAATAAGAAAATTATTGTGTTGCTACGTCCATCAGGGTATACTGACAGTTTATAAAAATTGTAAGCTGTTGCAAAATATTAAATAAATAAATAAATTATTGAATTAATGAAAAATCTAATGAGCCGTGGTGGCCGAGTGGTTCGAGCAGTTGCCAAGTTCGAATCCCGACTGTACCAATGAGTTTTTCTGAACTTAAGTACAGTGATTAGTCACACCACGAGCTTTACGGTGAAGTAAAACATAGAGAGGAAACCTGCATACGTCTGAGAAGAAATTCAAAGGCATATGTATAGTCATGCTTGAGTAACGGCGATGAACTCGCCATCTGTCACGTTGGCACCTAATATACCTCTGGAGGAAAGTGGGTGTGTGGGTATTACCTATACGTCTCTGCCTACCCCTTCGGGGACCCTTTTGGGAAGGCGTGAGGAAAAATCTAAATAATTTCATGCTATTCCCATCAACTACTTTATCTGTTCGACTTTAATTATAATGTAAATTAACGTAAATTGCTCACCAGTTCCACGTTTAAACGCCTAGGTCAAACGATCGGAAACTGAAGGACGGGAACGTCAGATTTGATTTGTGACTGTTAAATGTGGCTGAAGCAAAAGAATCTGTAAGTCTAGAGAGAAGAAGTGTATGTAAATATGTATGTAGCCATTAGTTTCCAAAACTAAATCAACCAGCGATCTAGTAAAAGTGATCCACTGCTATAAAATGACATTCATACTACTAGCGTTATGTGAAACATGAACATATTACATGTTTGTTTCATGTTGAACAATTCAAACCACTGCACTACCAAAATACCAGGAATAACGTGCTACATAGTAGCTCACATGTTGAGATGTACCTAATATATGTCGTACAACTATATACATACTAGCTGTACCCGCGACTTCGTCGGCGTGACTTTTTTATCTTTGGTAAAAAAAAAATTCTATTAAAAGTATCCTATGTTACATCTAATACCTCCAAGAATATGTGTACAAAGTTTCATGATGATTGGTTAAGTAGTTTTGACGTGAAAGCGTAACAAACAAACTTACATTCACTTTATAATATTAGTAATGATGTGTATAGTGACTGCATCTGAAAGTTGTCTGAAGTCGTACGACCGAAGGCAGAACCCTGACGATATTAATCAGACGATATGCAATGCGGGCACATACGTAGGGCTGCCACGATTGCCACTCGTGTTTAAAGAACACATGTCTTATGAACACATTTATGTATATGTATATATATATCTATATATATATATATTGCCAGATCATACAATATATTTGTATATCACAAAGCGAAAGTGTGTGCAAGACGAGGCAGAGGAAGACCACGTTCCAACTACCTAGAACAAATCGATGGGACACTCAAAGACGGTAACGTCAATAGTACTCGAAACCGGCAAGCATGAATTAGGATGAAGCGAAAGGTATGGAAGTCTACAGAGAAGTGGCGCTCTATGATATGTATGTATGAACTCATGGCCAAAAATCGGAGCTTAACCTCAAAATATAACTTGCAATTCCAAATACAAACTAAGCGCACAGTACCTGAAAATTATCGCATGATTAATTGAACTGGGGTGAGTGAACGCGTTTAAGCATCAATTTTATGTTAATTGGTATAACCAACTACGATTCCAGTGTTTATTCATACACTGGTGGTTTGATTCCTGTTGGTGCATTGCACGTGATGTTGTACACTGAGGACATCGTATGACAATTATTAACAGACCTCCTTATTATTCAGACCTCTTTATTATTCAAGCGCAATACCACAAAACATTTAAAACTACTATTACATAAATCATTTCTGTGTTTAAAGATTAGGTCGTTTACTTTCGTTACTCAAGGGTGAGAGATTCCAGGGACTATTTAAAGTTATTTCAAAAGTAGGTAGCCTTACAGGAAAGAAAAACTTCTGAGGAAACCCGCATATATTAGAGAATACATTTAAAGAGCGGTGCCTCAGAGATGGACGAGCACAATCGCTATGTGTTTTTTACCAAAAACATTGTAAAGTGGTGACCCTACACACGTGTATGAATTTAAGATTAGAATTTCAGAGGTATGTCGAAACATAATTGAGTCAGACGTATTGCAATTTGGTTCACAACCCAACCAAAACATGGTGATACAACACGACATAGTTACGCCATCCAAATATATACCACCTTCAAAAAGTATTATTTTGGTATACTTCTCATCAGAAAAATCGAAACACCTTGTAAGTTTCTTTTGTAAGGATTATCAGAAAAAAAAAAATATATATATATTTTTTTTATATACTACAAGAGTGGCAAACAAGCATACAGCCCACCTGATGGGAAACGGTTACCGTAGCCTATTTTCGCTCAAGATACCGAAGTATCACTTGCGCGTTGCCTCTCTGTGTTCGGAGAGCTATAGTGTGTTGACAGCATAAGGTTTAATCCCTCTGCTTCCAACACAATGTAACAATCCTCCCCCCTCCCCAAGGAGCTCATTACTGGAAACCTTATTCACCACGTAGGAACACAACTACTTGAATATACTATTTGGCTACGGACTTCTATAAGGTGGAGGTCCTGCCCCAGTCGGGCAGCTCCAAATCGAACGGGAAACCCGTTATGCCCTACCTCTCTTAAAAATATATGAGCCATTTGACATATATTGCTAAATATACACATTGGATACATCGATTTTCCTGATGAGAAGTTTATATTAATTTCTCTCTCAATTGCTCCACATTTGAAAATAATATAACCCACACTAAATCATTTTTTTTTTATACATCAGTCACATTTATGATAAGTTTTTGAAATATAGCGTTATCACTAAAGCAGAAATCAATAAAGCAGGACTCTGCCATTCATGAACTTGTAAATTTCTGAAAGAAGGTAAAAGGTTTCTGTAAAAAGAAGCCGTGGTGGCCGACGAACTCGAACTGTGACTAATCACACTACGAGCTTTACGGTGAAGGAAAACATCGAGAAGAAACCTGCATAAGTCTGAGAAGCAATTCAAAGGCGTATGTATAGTCGTGCTTGAGTAACGGCGATGGACTCGCCATCTGTCACGTTGGCACCTAATATACATCTGGCGGAAAGTGGATGTGTGGGTATTTCTCATCACAGCCATAAAATCCGGATGTATGAGTAATCCAGCACGCAAGTGGCAGTTGTCGTTTTTCTTATGTCACCGTAGCCGTCGTGTGACATAAGAAATGTGTTTTTCTTATGTCGTTTTTCTTATGTCATAGTGCCGTCCGCCTGAAGGTGTTCACCGCACTTTATAATAGACGCTTGCAACACCAAGCTTTATTGATCGCGCGCTGCCGACCCTGTGGGAATCTTTTCCAAATTTTCTCAAACGCTCCTCAGACTTGAGTCCGGTCTTTCTATCGCGAGCAATGGCATTTCAATATCCTATAATTTCTATATCTACTATATAGAAATTATAGGATATTGAAATGCCAAAATGGCAAACGGCATACTCCTAGGCGTGCGACAGGCCGACGTGTGCATTGCAAAGACTGGATGACCCAGTTCATTCATTCATTGTATTAATTGGCCGTGCTGGTTTAGGTAGGTACTTATTGCGTTAAGTTGTCATCCTTTGATGGTTTTATCGGGAGCATTGATAATAATGAGAACGAAATGATAATTGTCCACGACCCGCTGTCTAATTTGTCTCGAAATAGCCACTCCACTACATGCCTCGCCAATATTAATCAATATAAGGCTTCGGTGACCAACGAGTTCTGCTGTGCGTATGTGCGTGGCGTGATAGTTACGACACTACATTCTACCCACCCGTTTTATTGGCCAAATTGATAAAAAATCGAGAAAACGATAAGACAATACTATCTCGCAGTCAACATGGTAGCTCTACTAATAATGACGACCTCATCGCGGACACCATCTAACTAACAATGACACTTTATATAATTCGAGACAATATTTCAAATAAGTAACCGGCCATTGTTGACTTGACAGCCGCGTAGGCCGCTCCCCGCCGGTGGCAGATATTCTTGTTGTCTAGTTCTCATAGTTTCGGACTAGGACAAATTGTGTAGCAAGTCATTATTATTGTTAGAGATATTATTTTACCACCCTCACCTATTTATGTTAAGAGTTTTCGAACTAATTTATTATCTTAACATAAACGAAAATCAATTTTCGTATGTTTGTGATTTGTGCGATCAAAAACTATTAATCAGATTGTGATGAAACTTTGGTAGGGTGTTCTGGGATGGTTCCTGGTTCAAAACAAAAAAAGAAGAAACCGATGAAATTTTGTGTTTATGGGGCTATTTCCAGAATGCATGCGGTCAGTCACGGCACGGTGGTCTATAGCATAATTACGCAAACCAAACCTTTGTTTATGGCAACCGGAGTTCGTTCTTCTGTGCCATTGTTATTGTTTAGCGACTCAGGTAGCGAAGCCTTTGCTTGTTTATTTTGAATGAAACTCGGCCTTGTTTCGGCGTACAACAAAACGATTACCTACCTACCTATATAAATTAAAGTTTCGAATTAATTTAAAACAACCGCGCATAATTCGAAAAATTTAAAATAGTATTCTAAACCTTTCACGCGTTCAAAGAAGTCGTTTGTTAGCATAATGAATGGGGGCAACCTAATGAGCAGCGCAGTACAAACACGTCGACAATATCAATAAATATTCCGCGCGCCGCTTATAAAAGGCACATGTCTATATATCATATCGTCTTGTCACATCCGACGTTATCGGAAACGGAACACAAATTGTACAAATCGTTAGCGGTGAATGGCAAGCAAACATACAAAGAAGTAAGTGGAGTGTGGGTGTAAAGTTGACACCTACGTAGTGTTTCATTATCTTTATACTTTAAATAGCAATGTATAAAAAGGTAAGGTGACGTTAAGTGAGGGAGGATTCAATATTCATCATTATAATATCACCACGCCGAGTCCCTCACGGGGTCAGCAGAGAGAATAGAGCGCCAGCTCTCTAGCTTCAATAATTGTTGTCAAATTCAACAATTAGACCTCCGCGAATAAACCCTAAAGCAACATATCTATAAAAACCTAGAGTGAAAAGCGAGAAGTCCAGCAGTTGGTTTATTAAAGATTAACTAAAGTACCCCTGAGTAATCACGTCAAATATAACTTTGACTTAGCCATTTCTGGGTGTACATGTTCATACACGGTAAAATGCTGAAGTGGGTCAAAATTACCCCCTACAGAAGATGGGCCAGCGGTGGTGGGCGGCGGTGCGGCGTCTGCGAGACGCAACAGGCGCCCCGGCCCCCCCGCACCGGCGCAACAGGCGCCGTGCCCGACTTACTTGTTGAATCGACCGACCTACTAACGTTCTTATCAAGAGGCCTTCACACACACACAAATATACGTTTACTTCACGGCTTCCCACTAGGGGCCCCGAAAGGGTAGGCAGAGGTACATAGACACACACACACACCCACTTTTCACCGGTGATATATTTCAGATGCCAACGTGTCAGACGGCGAGTCTATCGCCGTTACTCAAGCACGACTCTACATACGTCATTGAATTTCTTCTCAAAAGTATGCAGGTTTCCTCTCGATCTCTTCCTTCATCGTAAAGCTCTTGGTGTCACTGTGCCTAAGTTACATTGATACAATCGGAATTCGAACTTGTAAACCTTTTGGTTGCATGCATCTACTCGAACCACTCGGCCACCACGGCTCTTACTAGCATGTTTCATATATTTTTGATAAAACAATATATTTGTTTAATACGGTTGTTTGAGAATATCAAGAGTACTAAAAACCGGCGGCAGTGTATGCAGTGACTGATACATGAAGTCCAGAGAGAGCTGGCGCACTTCTCTCCCTGCCTAGCGCTTGACTTGATGTTTGTACATGTATATTATACAACGCAATTTTCATCAAATACCATTCCATTTTAATCAATAAAACAACAATAACGAGCTCATTACAATATTGACTATTATTGATAGTAATACTTACCGACTAATGCTAGGATCACAGTCAATAGCGGCGCCGCCGGGAATGAGACGGTCACATTGAACTCGAGCATTTGGAGAAGATCCACTACAACAAAAACACAAAACATTTGAAAATTGAATTAACTATAAGACGAGTAATATCCAGTACTAAATAACATGCAAGCTACAAATATTCCAATTGCTCAAAATATATTTAATTCGCACGATGTCGCCGCCTATATACAGAGAGTTGGCCTTATGAAGACAAAATAAAACAAATAGCTCCAAAAATAACAAAATGACAATATCATTAAAGGGTATTCGCGTTGAAACACGGTTTTACGCTTTTTTTCAGAAACTATTGATGAATAAAAAAAAAACTTAGATTTTACATGTACAACTTTTTTATTGCAGTTTTATGCGAAAGTAAGGTAGATAATAAATTGTATTTAGACTGTTGTTTATTTTTATTTGGTTTGTCATTGTATCCCATTTTCTGAGACACCTTGTATACATCAATTCGTCGCTTTACAACCGCGTTACTATTCTAGTGGCATTAAATAAATAAATAAGTACTTTTGTAGCGCGCAATCCTGCACTGTACTGCATCTCAACGGTCTATAAATTAAATTAAACGTGCGGGTTATGGCAAGCTGTTTAAAAAGGAGCAGTCTACGGAAGCGTGCCATAAGCCGTGCTTAGCATCCCCCAGGGGGTGCGCGTGCGGCGACATCGAACGTTAACGCGATCACACGGCTACCATATGAATTTTTCATGCGACACGAGAAGTAATGGTGTCGCCCGAGACGACGCGGATCATTCTTTACGAGCCGACAACGGAAAACCTTTAAAAATATACAGCTTGTCTGTGCCGCCGCAGTCAGCATTGCGAGATACGGTACAGTACGTTGCAACAAGTAACTTTATGCACGTTTTTCCACGTAAACATATTAAGAGCTTGGAAAAACGGACGAGTTTTAAGGATATTAACTGTCGCGTAACTCTTCGGCTCGGACAAAAAATACAAGTAACAGGATTAAGTGGAGTGTGACGCCCCGTGTCAGGGGCTCAGGTAATAGCATCGTAATAAAGTTAGGGTATAAAGTATTTCCGTCAGCAGTCGGTGTGCTCTCAGTTCACCGTGCGTAGCTTTGCGGACGGCTGTTTGCTCACCAGTGGGATAATCCCCCAAGTTTTCATACTGAACATCCGAATGTATTTTCATATTGCGTTTAACCGGTTAAAAAAGGTTCATCTGGTATTGTATAGCTATGGTATTGTATATATATATAATATTCTACATAAACACTTAAACAGTGAGCAAGATGGCCGAGTGGCTCGAGCCTGCCTCGGAAAGGCGTGAAGCTAATTACTAAAACTTAACTTAGCTTACTTAAACTTACCATAAACTTAGCTTAAACAAATCAATATCCTAAATACCTCGATACCAAAGATATTAACAGAAAGAATAAAATAAGTCATTGAACACGGCGACTTTTAACAAACTTTAGCTGTATATAATATTAATATTTATTTAAAAAAATTGCATCGTCATCACTCATCATTCATCATATGAAATTAATTTCGCCGCTGCTCTCCAGAGCGGCATACGTTCTGCGATTTACCGCCCGGATTCATTCATACATAACCATAAAGTATTGGTAATGCAAGTAGACGCTGATATAAAATATCGAACACCATGTTTTTTATGCTACGAAGATGTGAACCGCCCGATGGTAAGCGACGTATTTCCACACCCAGATATCCCAACGGGGAGTTGAGAGAACTTTGGTCTCAGAATCATGTCATATGTTATGATTTGTTTAAACCTATCAAAAATCTATAAATTCATAGGTATATATGTATATAATAGTAGATAAGTATATTTCTCCGGCGACAACTAGGTGTGAGGATACAACACACCCCTTTTTCATTTCAAGGGCCCTTGTGGGAAGGCTTAAAAATATAATGTGCCGGGATGTGATTGTTCTTTAAATCCCGAGTATAATATTTAGTGTGTTTTTATAAACACGTAAACATTGAGAGCAAGCAAATTTTATAAGAGGTTTGAACATATTTGTCTAAAAATAAAATAATTTTACGATATACTTCAGAAAATCGCCCTGAAAAGGCATTATTGCGTTGGTAGAGCATACTCAACTCTCGCAACAATACGTATTAATTGGCATAAAACCTTACTTGAAACTGTTCTAGTGCCGACTAGATGAGTGATGCTGCTAGAAATTCTGCGAAACGAAAGTTTATTTCAGCTGAACGTTTTCAAATTAAGAGGCTTATACACTTCATAAATATTATGGAACGAGCATTTATCAAGCCTACTTAAGATGTTTGCCAGAAGCTCCAATCTAACAGTTCTTGGATGTGGTGTTCATTTCTATAATCCTATGTTTTTTTCTCATATCATAAGGCGGCAAACAAGCACGCGGCCCGCCCAATGGTAAGTGATTACACTTGCAACACCAGGGGTATCACTCACGCGTTGCCTACATTGCAGGAATCCTTTCACACACTTCTTGAAGAACTCCATGCTGTACATTCTAGAGAAAACCTCAACGGGAATTAATTCCACAGACTGAGCGCTGTTGTCGCAATAAAGTTCGTATCGTATTAGCCAATTTTGGGTGATAGACGTCCGTCTACGTCAGTAGACGAAACCCGTAACTACTTGATCTTCGAGCAGTGCTAAACGAGTAACAAAAAAACATAGAATACATCGGAATTGTCCGTTGAACATATTTCATGCCTGTTTCATGACCATAGCCGGCTTGCAGAAAATCGCACACGAATAAAACTGATTTGGGGGTAGAGTTCGTACAGTGATTAATGGTGAGAAAACCTCCAAGAAGAGATGTACCTTTGGAGGCGTTTATAATGCCTCCCTTAAGGGATGGCACAATACGAAAGTGATAATCCGTCATTCCTAGCCCAGTCCAGGCTACAGTGATCGCTTACCATCAGGCAATTCTCTAATATATAGACAACTACAAAATTTACCACTGTCAGTCAGGATGGGTTAGAGACACGTGTCCTAGGTTGTATTATCGGGAATATAAAAAATCAAGGGAAAGATCGAAACCACGACAACCATATCCATAAAAACGACATAAATTTCTACTTTATAGCAAAAAATACAAAATAAATATTAGAATTGATACAATAATAGTATGCAAAAGGGAGGCACGTAGGCGACTCTTAGCGCAGAAAAGACGTCAGTTTTCTCTGATGCCGCACATCATTATTATCGGCTTATTTTCTTTTACGCCCGATACCTTTTAACATCTCGTTTCTATAGAAAATTATGCTCATTTGAGAACGAAATAATTGGCCAAATTAGGTAGCAAATCGCCTTATTGGAGGAAAAATTTCAAATAGAATACTTAAAGGATTTTCAAACCTACGCCGTGAAGTGTTAGGGGTCCGTGGATGAAGGTATGTATTGATTACGAGCACGAATAACCACAACTTTAAACTTTAGTTCATCAGAAGAATGGATGTTGTTTTTCAATCTTGATATTGGCAGCAGTAAGGAGTAATAGAGAAAGAGTTTCAGGAATCTATATACATTTTGTCCAACTAAAGAAATACGCGATGGCATCTGAATATTTTCGCAAATACATTCTTAGTATTCATCCATATTTGCTTAAGTTTTTATCTAAAACCTATCTACCAGTAAGCTATCTCCATCCATCAGAGCTCTCAGTGGTATATTAACTGCGATTTTCTCACATATTTTTTACGGAACCAAGCTCGAAATAATTATTATATTTGATATAAATCGACGACTCAATACGTTCATGATAATTCTACTTTGATGGTATATTATGAGTCTTTGCGAATCACAATATAATATAGCAAAAATGTTTTCTATTTTTTTTCCTACCATTCCATTGGAAACATGTAATTTAACAACATGATAACATACACAAAAAGCCGTGGTGGCCGAATGGTTGTTCGAGTTTTTCGAAAGTTCTAGTAGTTGCCTGCGACACCAAGATCGCAACTTCGAATCCCGACTGTACCAATAAGTTTTTCTGAACTTAAGTACAGTCACACCAAGAGCTTCACGGTGAAGGAAAACATCGAGAGGAAACCTGCATACGTTTGAGAAGCAATTCAAATGCATATGTAGTTGGCACCTAAAATATATCTCTGGCGGAAAGTGCGTGTGTACTACCTGTACACCTCACCCCTTCGGCGACCCTTATGAGAAGGCGTGAAGATATGTATAAAAATATTATATAACTATATGAGTGAGCCTATAATATCAAGATAACATAGCTGAAGGAGCTTAAATATGTAAACATAATTTACGAATATAATGCGAAAGCAATACCCGGCACGGCGCCTGTTACACCACCAGGTTCACAGACGCAAAGGTGTCGATGGGAAGTTTGTCGTCAAAGGGCGAACCAATTTGTGGCTCGAGGCGCGAGAAGCCTCGCAAATGAGAAGTATACCGAAATCGATTGGGAATTGCTACCACCAATCTGCTGTATTTCTGATTGTTAGAAGTCATACGTAAATTAAATAACAGCAATATATCCATATATAAGATGGAATGACGAAAAAAATTAGGTACCTAATACTCTGATGTGATCCTAATGGTAGGTGTACAATACGTCGCAGCCCACATTTATTCAAAAAGTTCCACACCGAAAATAATCTTTTACAAATGAGCACAAAGCTCTGCTCACGCTCACTCGCTAACAACCTTACAAACCTACCTATAAAAACCGTTCCTGCTTAATTATATGCGGTAAAACCGTACCCATATTTTCATAGCAAACAAACCATTTTTGTTCATTAAAACAGACAAAACAACCTGTTGTTTATAATCTCACAGTACAGTTGTTTTCCAATCACCCATTAGCAGCATTAAGCCCAAAAGAAAATGTTTAATCTTTTGAAAATAACAAATGATTTAGATACTACGAAATGCTTGAGAAAGATTGATAAAAAATACTTAAACTCTTTGTTGAGCTGTTAATTATCTCCTCGGGATAACAGAGTTCATTTCGATATTTAATTATGCAAATGTTGAAGCCTTTTTTCCGGCAGTGCTATGAAAACCTTTTAGTTATTAATTAAGGCGAGCGAGCCGGACCGGCGAATTACTTTAAAGACATTTTATTGAAATTGTTTTTTTACGGAAGCCTGTTTTATTATAGATGGTCTCTTAATAGATGGGTCTCTCACCTCTTAATGCTTTGATTCGTTTTCATGCAGCCATATTGAATGCCTAAAAGTAATATAACTCAACAAATCGTTTCCAATTTAATGTCCTTTTGTGAGCACATGTTCTGTTAATAATAAAAAAATATATACAAAAAGAAAATTAACCTAGTCCCTAAGTAGTTTGGGCTTATAGTATGACATCTAGACAAACATAACCATATATTCCTATATACATAGGACAATCAAGACCTAGGTAATGATAGTCGTGTTCATCGAACGAAGGAAAACAACGCGATGTAACGAGAATAAATTCAAAGACGTATGCATAGTTGTGCTTGAGTAACAGCGATGCACATGCCATCTGTCACGTTGGCACCTAAAATGTATCTCAGGCGGAAAGTGGGTACTACCTAAACATCTCTGGCTACCCCTTAACTAAATATATCTTCATACACATTTGTGTAGTTAGTACACACTATCAGAAAGATATATTTTAGATGCCAATATTTATGTAATATTATATATATATGTATGTGTGTGTATATATATGTATACGTATAGACTTTCGAAAAGAGTGTGTTTTTAGATACACCTATGCCCACCTCTAAGGAGACGAAAACGGAGATACATGCTTGAGTTTTGCTTGTGAGCAGTTGCCTGCGACGCAAAGGTCGCAAGTTAGAATCACGACTATACCAATGAGTTTTTCTAAACATAAGTACAGTGATTAGTCACACCACGAGCTTTACGGTGAACGAAAACATCGAGAGGAAACCTGCAAACGTCTGAGAAGAAATTCAAAGGCGTATGTATAGTCGTGCTTGAGTAACGGCGATGGGCTCGCCATCTGTCACGTTGGCACCTAATATACCTCTGGCGGAAAGTGGGTGTGTGGGTATTACCTATACACCTCTGCCTACCCCTTCGGAGACCCTTGTGAGAAGGCGTGAGGATATTAAATCATCGCCGATCAGGTTTCTTTGAAACATAATCGGGTACAAAGGAAAGTATGAACTGCCTAGTTCAAATCCATTCAAGCTACACGCACACAGACAAGTTAGTGAGAACAACGTTCGCTAGTTTCAATAAGATATGTGTAAATATTATACGGCCCACAGGAATCCCATACATTTTGCGCGACTATTCTAGGTTCCAGACACCTAGATCAGCTATTGAAGCGAAAATCTCAATGGTATTACGGATAACAAAGATTTAATACACACTCATATTTTGTTTGAATGAAAATATTATAAATCCCTCCCACGCGACATGAAATAATAGTAGGTATCTATATAAAATACTAGGACAAATGCTTTAGTCGCTCTTTAAATTTATTGTACTGCCCATATATATGCCCAGTATGTATTGCTCTTATCAGTTAGGCTTGAAGTAGTTAAATTTAGTCGTAGTATTTTCTGTTACGTACCTAGTTATCAAATATCCTTGTAATTAGTTAGTTGTTACAAACTACAACTTAAACACACATGATTATTTATTTATTTATTTATTTAAAAAACTTCCTGCAAAATCATTTACACAGGCGGACTTAATGCCGTAGGCATTCTCTACCAGTCAACCTTTGGGTGATGCAGAGAAAGATATGGCAGGCTATAGAGGGGATAAGAAACGGGAAATATTAATATGACTGAATATAAATTATCCAATATAATATCATACATGTACACGCATAAATACATATATATATATAAATACTAATAAATAGATATGTAAATATATATAATAATAAAATAGTAATAAGTAAATACTAAACTACACACAAATAATACATATAATAAATACATAAACATAAATAGATATCATATCATAGACATAAATACCTACTACACAGAATCTGCATTGCGGATTCTGTAATATACTTATATTTTATTATATAATAAATATACTTAATTATATTGCTACGTAACGTAATTGCTAACTAGATCTAAGCAAACTTGGCTGCCTAGTCAAATTACTAAGATTTACGTTATTACCTATTAGAGTCACAGTTATTAACACAATTTTACAGCCGAATACCCAAAGCCAACTGTCATTTTGTTTGTCCCAGTTTATGTTATACTATTATTATATTGCATTTCATAATGATAATTTGTAGCAAAACGAAGACAAATGGACGTACCATTTGGTTTGTCAGTTCCGTTTAAGTTATATATCAGCATTCTTGACAATATATATATAATATTTGGTAACAGTAAAAAATAACAGTTTGTCATCTGATTATTACTATACGGCAACAAATCAAAAGGAAACGAGAACAAATTTCATTTAACGCCTTTAGAAAAAGATATATAATATATCCTCACGCTTTCCCACAAGGGTCCCCGAAGGGGTAGGCAGAGGTGTATAGGTAGTACCCACACACCCACTTTACGCAAAGGTATATTAGGTGCCAACGTGACAGATGGCGAGTCCATCGCCGTTACTCAAGCACGACTATACATACGCCGCTGAATTTCTTCTCAGATGTATGCAGGTTTCCTCTCGAAGTTTTCCTTCACCGTAAAGCTCGTGGTGTGACTAATCACTGTACTTAAGTTCAGAAAAACTCATTGGTACAGTCGGGATTCGAACTTGCGACCTTTGCGTCGCAGGCAACTGCTCGAACCACTCGGCCACCACGGCTCAGAAAAAGATCCTTTTAAATTGAAAGGATCACGTAAATCCACGGACAACCAAAATACATTATACAACAAAAATCGTCATTTTAAGCTTTCCCGCTATCAAAGTAAACTCCTGTATAAACCTACAGGTAGGCAGGGATGAGTCGTCATAGAGACAGCTGTATCCCATTGAACAGATTTACCCTTTATCCGATATTGTGAGTTGAATAGTTTATCCTACAAACGAGCGTCTCGAGCACAGAGCTGCTTCAGATATAAATCTCATTTCACCTTTTGGGTTCCTTGCAAAAATACTTAAAGGAGATATACGATCTTTGGCAGATTATTTCACGTTTTCACACAATAATGTTATGAATACAACAAATATAGCAGGAACTGATGTTCAATAAAGGACGATAGATACAAAAATAGTATACTGAAATTATTGTGCAAAAACAAACAATATTGTATCATAATAGGCTTACATCCTTTCCATAATCATCAGTATTTCAATAATACAAACAGACCAAATAGTTGAACGACGAACCGATGTTGCGTGAATACCGGATATCATTAATAAGCTTATCGGATATCATTAGGGGAGTCAATTAGCGAGCCAACTCGACAACATCCGATACGGAAACTAAAACAACTTGCTATCTGTTTGATTCCATAAAACAAAAACAACGCGGATAATCCCACTTCACCTGAAATCCCCCGGGCCGGCGTGGAACTAATAATAGCTAAAGCTACGAGAAAATTGTAATTTACATTGCTGCGAATATAAAAGAGATTGGAAAAAAATTCACAACAATCATCGTATTGAAATACTAAGCCAAGTGGCAAGGCGCGAGGCAAAATGCGGAAGGAAACAAATTATTTGTTACTGGCTAATTGTCGGCAGATCAAAGTGGGGGAGCTAGGTAAATCCCGAGCGGTATATATTTTTTATTTTACTGTAACAGGCAGCGGCGGGTAGGTCCCGCCCGCAGGCGCTATTTGCAATTATTGTTATTACAAAGAGATCGCCGCTGAGCCGGCTCAGGACCAAGATATTTTTTCCGCTGAATTCATTCCAGCAACAGACCTCCCAATTGCACTACAGATACATAAGAGTATAGTATAATTCCTGTCCTGGAACAAACCTGGCCATAGAAAGCAAAGCGGCAAAGAGAGTTTGGGAAATTTTTGGCTAAAAACAATCTGGACTTACCTATGAATACGAAAATCTGGTGGTGGGCGTAGCGTAGCAGCATCGATATAGAGACAGTCTGTAACAAAAGAAGCTAATTAAAAACACATTACAGTTTTCGGAAATTATTAGTAATCCTCATATCGCCTTTAATGAATCTCTTAACGAGCAATTTTTTAATGATGGGGATTAAGAATTTCTTCAAGTGGGTGTAGTCGCTCAAAATATTTAGGGTGTGTACACTGAAATGGAACGGTGTAGTGAACTCTGAAGATCGACATCTGAACTTCAGAAAAAACTGAATTTGCCAACCCGTATTATATGTCTATATAATACCTTAGAAGAACTGAAGAAAGTGCCCTATTAGACACACGTATGGTTAGTTAATAAGGAATATGTGAGGAAAGTATGTAGAAATAGCTATATCCCAAACATTTTCGGAACCACAAATGGCCTGCATCTTTTACCGAGAGTCGAAAATAGATAAAAGTCAATCCGAATTAGAATTGAAAATTCCACGTTTCTGGTATTGGCATCGTTGTGTTGCATAAGTGAACATTTAGGAAGGTCGATCGCACTGTTAGTTAAATGGATTCAATCTGCACTAAGCGTTTCGTTAATGAAATTCAATCGCGGCGAGGGCGCGGGTAGCAAATGATGTGGCGAAAAGATTGATAGCGGCACACTGGGACGCCAACCGCCCTAACTTTGCTTATGTGTGACTTTGATACAATCGCATCTGCTCTCTCGGTTATTTACTTCACGTTATTTCTAGATTAAATACACAAATAATATACTAATATGTATTATAAAGAGGCCAAGTTCGTTCGGCGCTCAAGGACGGGAACGTTAAGAGTACTCGAAACCGACGAGCATGTATGAAGATGAATGTGGACGAAGCGAAAGAGGTATGTAAGTCTAGGGAGAGCTGGCGCTCTATACTCTCTGCCTACCCCGTTAGGGACTTAGCGAGACGATATGTATGTTGTTGTTTGCACGCGCTCATCTCGAAACTACAAAATCCGATTTAAAAGAAGTTTCATTTGATAACCGGAAAACATAATTTATAAAGGAATTAAGACAAAACGCTATATGCTACTACCTGGGGTAGTGAACAAGTCGGGCAGTGACAGTCGTGTGTTAGAGAAGCACGACTGTCACGTGAGTTCACAGCTTTTTACCTATGCCAAAAAAACGGTGAGCAACGTGCCTTAAGAAGTTTTCACTTCAAAAATAGCTATCAACCAGAAAATATTAAAAAAAACACTATCGATCGTAAGTAGCAAGTATTTCCGTCGCGGCGACGGAGCGTGTGCTGCAGCGTCCGATGCGCAATGGGCCGCACCTAATACACTGCGAAGCAGTTTGGTTTTACGGAGGCACTAAACTAAACCTACATTAATCCTATATATACATACGTGTACATATATGTATAATATATGTACACGTATACACGTTCACGCCTTCCCACCAGAATATCCAGAAGAGTAGGCAAAGGTTTATCAAACAGTAATTTTGCCAGATAGATAAATATTGGCACGTAAATACGTGCCAACGTGGCGGATAGCAGATTCGGCGGAGATTCTCAAGCACAAGTATACATATCTACGTCTTTGAAGTTCTTTAACGTATTCCGGTTTCCCCTCGATATTTTCTTTCACATCACGAAAATTTCGTGGTTTGAAAAATATTTTTATTAATCCCATAAGGTACTTATATTCTTTATTATAGGGTCCATTGGCTTATATTTATTATACAGTTCACTGTGATCGATCAAACGCTGGCCTCCGCAAAATGTACATTGTTTCGAGCGGCGACTTAGTTCATTTGTTTGCCGTATGAAGCACTACCAACATTAAGTTTGGTGTGTTAGGGTCGAACCCTAGTTAAAGTAATTTCTAAGTAAGAAATGGAATCATTTGGCAATGGTTTCTCCTGAGGTATAGTCAGTTATATATCAGTCACGAGTTTCACTTTAAAGTTCTGAAACTTTTTCAAGAAGGGTGTGACAAGATTCCTGCATGGTGGGTTGCATGCGAGCTATATCCTCGGTGATGCAAGCATACACATATCTTTGTGGTTGCAGCAGTAACCGCTTACCATCAGACCGCACGTGTGTTTTCCACCTTAGTGATAAAAAAATGTATCCGATGACTTGTCGTATCTCCTTGTATAACCTACACTTTATCTAAAGCACATTTAACATAACATGTATTATGTTTATATCATTTCTATTAATCTTAAACATACTTCAAGTTCCTTCAGGTACAGGGACTACATTTAAAGTTAGTTATACGAAACCTATAACATTAATTTATAAAGTTTCCACAGAATTCTGGAATACAGAACCTAGTCTTAAAAGCGTTTTATCCAAAATGTTTGTTTTATATTATTTTCATTTATGTTTGTTCATTATATTCATTTTGGAGCAGTGAAACACGGGCTTTTATGAAATTCGAAAAAATCTCCTAAAGCCTGCACGCTGTGTGGGCTGGATCTATTCAGGATAGATCCGGTCACTGAACTATAATCCAACAAAGCATATCATACGGGATCATATTATGCAATATGGTAGTAAAAACATCGTAAAGAAACCTACATAATTATGTTTGAGAAGAAATTCAAAACAATCTAGGCAGAGGCGTGGTGGCCAACGGGTTCGAGTAGTGGCCTGACGCAATGATTGCATGTATGAGTCCCGACTGTACCAATGATCAATAATAACACTACGGTGAAGGAAAACATCGAAAGGAAACGTGCATACGTTTGAAAAGAAATTCAAAGGCATGTGTATAATCGGGCTTGAAAACGGCGATAGAATCGCCATCTACGGAAAAAAGATTATACCTATTCAGAGAAACGAGTTACGTGATACTGTTGCCAATATTAAAAGATCGCAAGTTCGAATCCCGACTGTACCAATGAGTTTTTCTGTTATTCATTTTGAAAAAACAATTCTCATAGATTAATTCAGAGCTAACTCTTGAACGAATTTAAAAACTCTTTCATATATAGAAAGCTCATTATTATGTACCTATATTATACACTAGCAGACCCGGCCACACGTTGCTGTGGCTAAGGTTTTTATTTTATTACATTGTAAACATGCCAAAAATAATATTTTGACCAAGTTTCATACCTATGGAAGCAATAGTTGAAAAACGTGTTTGTTTTTATTTAACGCCCCCGCGTTCCACTTTACGGGTAGAGTTTCATAAAATCCGTTCTTAGGGTAAGGAATACTCCTACCAAATTTCAAGTCAATCGGCCTTATAGTTCCTAAGATTTCGTGATGAGCGAGTTCACAAAAGGGATCTCCTATACTCGTATGTATATAGATTAGGGATTAATACATCCGGAGTAACTTAACATATGTTCTTTTATTAAATCGAATACGGTAATAGTGTAACAAAAGAGGTTCGTTTTGATTTCAGGCCGATTTACGCGTCGATGGAGTTTTGTAAAACACACATAAGATAGGTAAGAGTGTGGGCGTCAGAGGTGGAATTCGGTACCGTAATAAAGTTTGAAAGGGCTGTAAAAGAGCAGTAACTGTAACTCGGGGAGAGTCCTGATTTTAGTGGCGGGGCCACGAACACGCCTGGCTCTATAGCTATTAATTGATCCCTAATACACTCACCACTGTTTATGCGATGAAGGTGGCATCCACGTGAAGCCTGCATTATAATGGTTAAGGTCACGGTAAAGGGATTTAAATATCATATTCGCCGCACGAACAGCATTAGCAGCAAATTATCATCATGATCACTTATTTTTTTATGTTTAATCCGGTTTTTTTATAACATTGGTTTTATCTTTTCATTATATGAACAGGGTCCGAAAGAGAATATTATACAGACGAAAAACCGTTATTTTTTAGGTAACCGATGCTATCTATACGCTCTAGCATATAAATAGCGGTGGAAACTTAAAATGGTTTTTAGCTTATTTGCATATATTTATTTTCTAGAACGAAAATAAAACATACATGCTAAAACGAAACTGATGGTCGTGCAATGATAACGTTAAAATCTACACAGAACCTAGGCTGACATCTATACTTGCATAGCGTAAAACTCTTTTTAATCTATACCAAAATACTTTAACTACTGAACGCTAGATGGAGCTTCTTTACTGGTATAAACCATATTCTCTATCCAATTCTAGATGGCGTACCAGTAAGTGGTTAGTTTAAAATAGTTCCGTTCATATCCGCTAGACAGAAGTAGGCGCTCTGCACTCCAAGTCTATCTCGTGAGGTACTCGGCATGACGAATATGCATGGATTTATGTGCATGACACACAAATACTGTGCTCATCACGCAGATATACGCCTACGCTATGCATCCAGAAGCTTTACTCACTAGATGAAAAAGCCGTAAACGTATAGAGAAAACAGAGCGCCAGCTCCTTGACTCGCAGACTTCTTTCACTTCATCCATATACAACAGTCTCATAATACAATTTCGAGTACATATTGTTGACATTCCCATATGATGTTCGATTGGTTTAATCTAGGTCGCTGAAACGGTCTTTCTGGTACTGTCCATGGTACTTATGTATACATCTATATATGTATGTATGTCTGTATGTTATTAATCACACCACGAGCTTTACGATGAAGAAAAACATCGAGAGGAAACCTGCATACGTCTGAGAAGAAATTCAAAGGCGTATGTATAGTCGTGCTTGAGTAACGGCGATGGACTCGCCATCTGTCACGTTGGCAC